>JAJJWO010000434.1:0-17919 GCA_021655895.1 Fusarium sp. NRRL 66739
CCCCCAGCCCTCGGCCATGCGCCAGTGCCGGATTACCCCATTCCGCCCCTCACGACGCTAACAAGGATCTTTATAGACAATACAAATGCCGATCCAGAGACCAGGACCGTTTGGGTAGAGCTCGCCAAGAAATTCGGCATCTCTATCCGTTGCGTGTGGTTCAAGACTCCTCTTCAAGTCTGCGAACACAACAACGTCGTGCGGGCGCTGAACAAGGCGCTGAACCCCGAGTCCCGGCAAGTCTTACCCAAGATGGCATTTACAGGGTTTGCAAGCCGGTTTAAGGTGCCACAGCTCAAGGAAGGCTTCCACGACATTGTCGAGATCGACTTCCAGTTCCAGGGCACTGAGGACGAGTATCAGATATGGGGTCGATACTGGACATGAGGGAGCCCCCAACTTGATGAGCCAGGCATCACGCCATTTCCACATCATGCAAATCTGAAATCTGAAATCTGCCCTCAACGCCTCCGCATGCCATGTTGGGAAACACGAAGGAAGAAATGAGGGCCTGCTATAAACCCTTGTCAGCAACGGTCTGGGGCTGTTTTTGGAGTAGTGGATTCTTCCATATCGCGCTGACCATCGAAACGACTCAGAATTGTCAGCCTAATCAATATTTACCCACATTGGTCTGCCTCCATCTCAAGTCTCGGCCAACAGAAGTACAACCGGGCCGACAACTGGTGCTAATCTTAGCATGGGTTGACTTTATTTGCGTTAAGCTAGGCCATGCAATAGCTTATTACGAGATCATTGAGATGCACTTGCGGGGGGATGCGGAGGACTGAGGAGACGGGGACCTTTTGCCTACCTAATAAAAGCAGGGATATGGTCAGTACGCGCCGTGTGAGATGCAGAGAAGATCTGAGATTGGCCACTCACACGTTCCATAGATTTAGCAACACAAGCCACTCTAATTATTCTCCTTGGATGTCTACAGCACTTGCTCACGGTCTGCCCGTCTCGGACAGGTCGAGTTCCTCACGTCTTGGGATTAAACACGGCTCGCTATTCCCGCCTCCAATTATAACACTCGGCGCGGCAATGATTTCCCTTGGCTGTCTTGGCAGTAACGTGGTATGCCTCCCGCCCAGCCACTACGGCACAGATGTTGTACGATTCGATCTGGAAGTGCCGTAGAACCCAGACGTCACCTCCAACTTGTGGTCAGCCAACCCAGCCTACCAGCCCAGCCGAGACGAACTTTCGGCGAACCTAGCTAGGAAAAAGAAAGCTAGCGCCGTTCTGTTAGTCAACCCCCGTCTTCTTGAACGGTTCTCCGCGCTCGACGTAACGTTTAGTGCCGTTTCAGTGCGGAGAGATGCACCGGACGTGGAGTTCCCGCCATTGGGTGGATAGCTTCGTGGGGGGACAAAACTCTCTTAGAGATCATCGTCGTCTCTGGAGACGGTGTAACTGTTCCGGAGAAGATGGGCGGGGCCCAGAGTTCCATCGTGGGGGAAGCCTAGTTAGGGATCAGCTGTTGTATAAAAGCTGGCTGGGAGTTCATGTCTTTCTCCCACTTGGCTCCTTGTCAGGCTTATCTGGACTTGTCTCATCCTCTGTTGACCTTTGGAAAACAAGCTCGATCAAAATGGCTGGAGGCGTCAAGAAACCTGTCAACATCTTCAAGCTCAAGGACCTGGGCGAGCCTGAGGGTGCCTTCAACTGGCGACTATGGTTCTCCGTTGTCTCGTTCGCTCTGCTTGGAGCTGCGCGAGGCATTGACGAGGGTCTCATCTCTGGTTCATTCAACTCAAAGGATTTCCAGGAGACTATTCACTACGACTCGTACTCGGCTGTGGAACAGGCCAACATCAAGGCCAATGTTTCTGCTATGGTTCAGATCGGATCTGTCGGTGGTGCTCTCATGTAAGTCATGTTGATTGTGTGTAATGTCCGAGTTACTCACGCGTTAACTTGTAGTGCTTTCATGGTCTGTGACCGCATCGGTCGTATCTGGGCTACTCGATTCCTGTGCAGCCTTTGGGCTCTTGGTATTGCCATCTTCATGATTGGCGGTGTCAATGGAAACCTTGGTGCCATCTACGCTGGTCGATTCATCTGCGGTCTTGGTGTTGGTCAGACACCAGTTGTTGGACCTGTCTACATCGCTGAGATTGCTCCCGCTGCCATTCGAGGTCTCTGCTCTTGCATGTTCACTGTAGGTTCCCCCTCGAGCTTCATTTCTCTTCAACGTCTAACAAGTAACAGGGTGCTGTCTACATCGGTATCGTCCTCGCGTACTTCACCAACTACGGCTGCCACCTCCACGTCAGCAACGAATCTCACAACCAATGGCTCGTGCCCACCAGTCTTCACATCATGATGTCGGGAATCATCTTCATCCTCAGCTTCTTCCAGTCCGAGTCGCCTCGATACCTGGTCAAGCAGGGCAGGCCCGATGAGGCGGCTCGTGTCCTGGGCCGTCTCCGTAAGCAGCCTGCTGATGGCGAGTACGTCGTCAGCCAAATCGGTCAGATCCAGGCTGCTCTCGATCACGAGCTCGAGGCTACCCAGGGTGTCGGTTTCCTGGGCAAGTTCAAGGAGATGTTCCTCGTTCCCAGCAACCTCTACCGTGTGTACTTGTCCTCCATGGTCCAGTTCCTCTCGCAGTGGTCCGGTGCGGGATCCATCACCCTGTATGCCCCCGACCTGTTCAAGATCATGGGTATCACCGGTAGCGAGGAGGGTCTTCTCGTGACAGCTGTCTTTGGTATCGTCAAGCTCATCGCCGCCATTCTTTGCGCCCTTTTCCTCGTTGATGTTATCGGCCGAAAGCGAGCTCTACTTCTCGGTATCACGCTCCAGACTATCTCTATGATCTATGTCGCTGCTTTCCTGACCAAGATCCCCGAGCTCGGCGTCGTCGAGGACTTTGTTCTTCCTGCTGCCGACAAGGCTGCCAGCCGCGGCGCCATCGCCATGATCTACATGTCTGGTTTCGGTTGGGCTCTCGGTTGGAACTCGATGCAGTACCTCCTCACGGCCGAGCTGTTCCCCCTCCGCATTCGTGCCCTAGCCACCTCATGGGCCATGACTCTGCACTTCGCCAACCAATACGGCAACTCTCGTGCCGTACCCAACATGCTTCTCCCTGTCTCCGACGGAGGCATCTCCCCCAAGGGAACTTTCTGGTGCTTTGCCGCCGTCACCTTTGTCGGTGGTGTCTGGGTGTGGTTCTCCGTTCCCGAGACCAGCGGACGCAGCCTCGAGAGCATGGATCACCTTTTCGAGCTGCCCTGGTACAAGATCGGTCTCTACGGAAACCAGAATGCTGAGGAGATGGATGAGGCGCGCGATGAGAAGCAGCGCTATGCTGAGGAGAGCAATGCTACGGGTATTGAGCTTGAGCATGCGCGAAAGCAGGGTGCTTAAATGGTTATGAATTTGGAATTTGGATGTCCAGATTAGAGACGCCAGACTTGGATATGGTAAATAGTCATGACTGTCATGAATCTATCAATGAATACGTATTAGACTACATTTGTCGTGCCAAGGTGATCAAAGCAAGATGCAGGAGTGTGTTTAAAGAATAACCAAGGCATATACTTTTGCTACAAAGCCTTGGGAAACAGCTCGTGAATAATGTCTACCGCGGCAGAAGCATAGTATTTCTCTGTTTTCCCCGGCGCCTCCTTTCTCCCTTTACTAGCTCTGAGCGTTTGCTTTAACCAACCCCATAAATGCCGACTTTCTTCGTTCGGGTTCTCCCCGTTGTGGTTCGGTATCTTCCCGCTATACGGCTTCTCCCCGTTTGTCATCGGTGTCGTCCCGTCCTTGCTCGGCTTCTTCCCGTCTCGTCCCTCTATGTCTCCTACGCGATGACCATGACGCGTAGCATCTTGCACAAGCCTGTGCAACCAAAAGGTACGTCTATCATCTCCAATTCTGCGCTCTGTAAGGAAAGACAAGTCTTTGAGACGATGCACTGCTCTCTTCTTGGCCTCCTCCAACAGCTTCGTTGGCTTTCCTTGTCGGTACGCAGCAGCAGCCTCTACAACATCCTCCGTGATAGTCTGGTTATCGAAATATGCAATAATACTAAGAATCTTGTATGCCATCTCATTCTCTTGCTTTAAGCGACGAATTGAGATATTCAGCGTCTCAATGATGCTGTTGGAACTGCTTTGCACCCTGTGTCTGTCAAATCCCGTCTCTTTCAGAACATGCCAACGGGTTTTTTTCGTCTCTCAGGCTTAGCAAGTAGTTGCTTATACCTGTTTCTCTTGTGCGCATATATGCTCCAGCTTGTGAGATGGCAAGTGGTAGGTGTTGTAGCTCCTCAATAACCGACTCCAAGTCATTTAGTTCCTCATCACTCGTTGACTCAGCTCGTGCCGACTCGAGTAATGCTCTCGACTCCTCGAAAGTCATTCCAGAGACCCTTACGCTTCTCTTTGACCCAACAAGGCTTCCGCCAATTTGTCCATCTCTGCTTGTCCAGAGAATTGTACCGTTGGGTCCTCTTGGGATGTATTCTGTAAACTTGCTTGCTCGATTGCCCGCACCAAAGAGAGATAAGTCATTGGCATTATCAAGGACTATCAGCCATTTACCCAGAGACTCTATCTTGGCTCTCACGCTCGAGAAGAGATTTGCTTGGTCTCCTTGTTTGTTTAATCCTAGGGCTTTGGCAATGAAGCTATAGTCATGGGCGAACGTCGCTTCAGTATCTGCATGAACCCAAAATACTGAGCAAGGCCTTTTACAACACCGATTATAGGCATAATCTAGGGCAATTTGTGTCTTGCTATTCGCATGAGCGACGTGAAATACATGGATAGTGTTGAATCAACTAGGCTTACCCAGAACCAGCAAGTCCCCAGAGGGCGGCGCTATGAAAGTTATTTGAGTCTGCGGGCAAGAGCTCTTCGAGCTGAGACATAGTCTCTGGTCTTGGAACAAACTCTTCATTCCTTTCATAGGCAAATACATGAACTGGCTTCGGCTCGGTGTAGTTGTAGTTGTAGAAGTTGAAGATCTGCTGAGCGTTACCCGAAGCACTTATTCCTGTAAGAACATTACTGCTATACACGCAGCCTTGGAATGTCGGACCGCTCATAATTGAGGCAGACATACTGTAGAATGCATTTATATACAATGCATTCAAAAATTGCATAGAGACTAAATACCGCATTTTCGAAAGGCGACTTGTCAAACATGGGAGTCGTCCTATAGGTCGATGCAGGGGCCCCCGATGTTTCTATGCATATCTTCTCTTGAACGAATGTAGTTAAGCCCTATTCTCTGCTACGACTGCAACAGGGGCCTTTGCTTTGGTACAGTGGTCTAATGGCTTTGCGAAATATTCCCCTCTTCAAGCCACGACAGAAATGGACGTGGCACCAGAGAGTCGTGACGACTTCCAGATCGCTATAATCTGTGCCCTCGCTCTTGAGTACAATGCCGTAAGCCATACTTTCGACGGCTTCTGGGATGAGACAGAGCTCGGAAGATCTACCGGGGACTTGAATACCTACTCGGTTGGGCACATCGGAGGCTTCAATGTCGTCCTAGTCCTGCTCTCAGGGATGGGGACAATTCATGCCGCCAGCGCAACTGCATGCCTTCGATTAAGCTTCCCGAACATTGAACTGGCCTTGGTAACCGGAATATGTGGCGGTGTTCCTTATCCCAACCAAAAGGAGGAAATGGTCCTAGGGGATGTTATCATCAGCAAGGCTATTGTCCAGTATGACTTTTATAGCGGGTATCCAGACGACTGTGTTGAAGACCGCATTGGAAGGCCGTACAAGAACATCCGGAACCTCGTCGCTCGTTTCGAAACAGATAGAGCTCGTGATCAGCTCGAAGATAGGGCAGCATTCCACTTGGAAAGCCTCCAGTCGCGAGTCTCAGAGAGCCGTCGTCGGGCCGCAAGTTACCAATACCCAGGGGCAGATAAAGACCGTTTGTTTGACTCCTCGTATCACCATAAGCATGTTGGTTCAGTCCCATCTGCAACTGATATCGCTCGCTTTAAGAGTCATAACCTCATAGCCGTGAGCATGAATATGGAGACCGCTGAGCGCGTTGCCAGGCTTGAACAAGAACAAGAAGCCGAAGGCTGGAACAGCACTACAGGTGTCTGTGAAGAATGCTTGGATGGCTCTGGAAATGTGTGCGAGGCGAGCCGTAAACTCTCATGCTGGGAACTCGGATGCGAAGACGACTACCTTGTCCAGCGGAAACGTCTTGAGAACAACAAACGACTAGAGAATATGGGACTCACAAAGGACGCCCAGGCTCCATTAGTTTTCATCGGTCGTCTTGGCTCTGGCAACAGTGTCATCAAGTCTGGAGAGGAACGAGATAGACTTGCCCAAGCCCATGGACTGATCGCTTTCGAGATGGAGAGCGCTGGAGTCTGGGATGGGATTCCCTGTATTGCTGTTAAGGGAGTCTGTGACTACGCAGATAGTCACAAGAACAAGGATTGGCAAGATTTTGCAGCGGCGACGGCCGCGGCTGTGTCCAAGGCCATCATTGAGCAATACCCCAGAACCGATAAGCCCAGCAGCAAGACAGCAGCAGCAGCAGCAGCCAAAGCCGGCGCTGACGGCATTCCAATGTCTGTCGGTGGGCCTGTATTTCATGGCAGTACTTCAAATAGCAACATCATAACTGGTGTGTATGCAAGCAGTGGTGGCACGCAGACCTTCAACTTTGGGTTGACCCGCGGAGTCGAATAAGCAAATCTATTAGGCAGTTGATTATAGATACAAGAGACAAGCTTAAGAGCTTATAAACTTGTAGCAGTTTCATTTCCTGTGTAGTAAAGTAAGTTGTTGAGTCGTGTTCCCCTTGTACCTTTGTGTATTTCCATCGGTGCAGCGACTATGAGTGAAACATCAAGGATGAGGTTGAGAAGCAATACAAGGCCTGCGTTTTCTTTGCTGCAATCTGCCTCGGGTGATTTCCCAAACAAGATAGATGCGTATCAATAGCGCGCCACGAGCTCACGATGCTGAACTGTAAGTGGTTGCGCATTTGCGGCTGAGGTTACAACAGGCCCCTGCAACCACAAGCTGCATACCAGTTGACGAGTTGAAAGAATAGCTCCCGTGTCTTTGGCGTTGGTGTATTCTGTCAACCTCGGCAGCCATCGTCAAGTCTCGAGACTCGTTGATTGACAGGGATGAGGGGGGAATAAATAGAACGCCAAGCGGGCATCTCATGGATCTGCCGTCTTGTCGTCTCTTGTCGTCTCGTCTAAGTCGAAGCAATGGCATCTCCACAGCCTCAACCCAACGTTCTACAGCATGCCAATACGATGCCTTCTCAGCCTCTGACACATCAGAGATCAGTGGCTAGAAAGCCTGTAGGACAACAATCAGCAGCGCCAACACCTGCTCCTCAGGCTATCTCCCTCGCTCATCGACCGGCTCCCCAGCAGCAGCATACTCTCAGCGGTCTGCCTCCTCATAATCAGCAGCAACATATTCAACAACCACGGCCTCATTCGTATCATCCAGGGCAGCAAACCCAGTATGCGCCTCAGCAACAGAGTCCACAACATGCCCAGCCTGCCCAGCAAGCCCCAGCGCAACCTCTTGATTACCCTCAGCAACACCAAAGCCATCACTATCAGGACTTTATGCCTCAGCAGATACATCAACAGCACTCACCACTACCTCAACAGCAACCTCAATCTCAACCGCAGCAACTCCAACAACCCTTAAGCCCGACAACACCAAACATTACACAGCAGACAGCGCCGCCAGCTATCCCCGAAGCACAAACCTCGCCCGCAAGCCCGACACCGCAGCTTCATCGTGTAGATACTGGCCATAATAGCATCAACTCATTCGTAACAGAGTATGGAAGGCCTGCGAGTATCAGCAGCAGCAGCGCCGGAATTGCGACACCTAGTACAACCACGACATCCAGCGCCGCAGCCACGCCAAAATGGGAGCCCAATGTTGTTCATCCAGCAACACAGCCAGCGCCAGCAGTTGATGTGAGGAGGACTTCTACTGGCCAGCCTCAGCTGTGCAATCATTGTCGAAAAGGTGAGTGGTCTAAGTAAAGGTACATCGCTGCGGCTAATCATACTACTATAGGTATCCCTCTCAATGTGTCGGTATATACTTGCCTCGTCTGCAGCACAGCACAGATAGCCACAAACTTCTGTGTCTGGTGCTTCACCTCCAACGCAGTCAACACGTCCCATAGCCACGACAAGTCATACTACGCGACCGAATCCGACCCTCGAGTCCAGCCATCCGTCCAGGACGCTATAACTCATATGTGGACTATTCGCAAGAACGTCTCTGGTCGCCTTTGGTACACCCACAACGCCACAGGCTTGAAGACGCATCTTAAGCCTACAGCAGCAGCCATGTCTGGCTTCTCAGGGTTACCGCCGGGCTGGATGGAACGCAAGACGCCCGATGGTCGAACATTCTACTTTAACCAGAAACTGGGAACCAGTTCTTGGACCAAGCCCGCCAATTCTCTGCCAGACGGCTGGAAAGAATTGAGAACCCCAGATCTGATGCCATTCTACGTCAATGAGCAGCTGGGACTATCGACCTGGGATAGACCAGGACAGCAGCCAAGACAGCAAACGAAACAAGGCAGCAAGGCAGTTGTCAGACGCGCACGTCCTGGACAGCCCAACAACGGCCAGAATGTCGGCGACAACATCCTCTCTGCGACAATCAACGCAGCCAGACTTACAGGACAAGGCGTCGAGATTGCAAGCCGACAGGTAGGCAAGCTGGGAAAGAAGAAGAACTGGAAGAAAATGGGTAGAATGTTGAATCAAGTCCATGGTTTTCCAGGAGACAACAGTTCTGGCAGCGATGGTGAGTACAACGATTACGACAACGGAGGCGACGACTCGAATAGCTACCAAGGCCAAGGGCAGCAAGGACAGTACCAGCAAACTTCTTACCCGTCGCAGTCACAACAGTCATTCTCATTTGAAGATAACCAGCAGCAGTCTATGTTCCAACAGCCAGTCTACGAGCAACAGCCGGCATTTGAATACTCTACGCAGCCGTCTCAACAGGCTTACCAACAACAGGCCTTTGAGCAGCAACCTGGGCAATTCAGCGTTACAACAGAGCTGTCCTTCTCGACAAACGAGCCTCAGCCAGGTTATGAGCAGCAGGATCTGTATACTCAACAGCAATCATTTGGGCAGCAGCCAGGCAATGAATATCAGCAGCAACCCGCCTATGAATCAATTCCCACTCAAGAGCCTGTTTCTCTCCAGCAGCAAACGACATTTGATCCTGCTCCGCCTCCTGAACAGAACAATGGCCTGCCACCACAAGCACCGCAAGAGTCCTACGTGCCACCTCAGCAGCCCACACCACAACCTCCGGCCGTTTACCAACTGCCTCAACAAGTCTACTCGACACAGCCACCGATAGTCTACGAGCCAGTTCCAGTGCAGCAGCAACAAGTCACTATCTCGTATCAAGTACCTACATACGCCCCAGTACCAGAGCCGGTGTTTGTGACTCAACCCCAAGCCCAGCAGCCTGTATATCCAGTCTACATGCCCAACAACCAGCCCGAAATTATCACTAGCGACGTTCCACTGGTTGAAGTTCCTACCAGCAATGGATATCAGAGTAACGATATTCTGGCCGGGACAAGTCTAGCCGCTGGGAATAACAGCTCGCCAGCTCAGCAGAGCAGTGTGGTAACTCTTCAGAACGGCGTCGTGGTTGAGGCGACCACCATCCAGCAGACGCCACAGCCTGGCTTGGAGGTGACCTCGTCACCAGCGCCTGTGGTGATACAGGAGTTTGATGACGCAGCGAAGCCAACTTCGTTAGTGTCGGTTGAATCACTGCAGGATGAGATTGAGGCACATGCAATCATGAATGATTTGACGATGCAGGCAAACAATAACGCTTTGTCGTATATATGACAAGAGCCATTCTCATAAAAGGCCCACAGCAGGCTGTGCTGTACAACCACAATGCCTACTTTTCCCCTAGTCTCGTGAGATAAACGCCAATATTTTCCATGTCTTGTAGTCTCAATTCACTAAAGCGATTGAAAACACCAGCAACCCTCTGAAATCTGGCGTTTGCTGCGCCATAACCACAATTCAGCCAGACGCAAGTCCTACAGAAAATGAGCCATACCAAACGCAAATCATTGGCTACTCTTGCATAGTGAAACTCGTGTCATCGCTCTAGATGCCTCATATGACATTCGAGGCGCCAGGAAGTGGAAAAAAGGCGCCTTATGCATGCGTGCACTGCCGCCCGGCCCCGGTCAGCCTCGAGTAGGTAGTGTTGGTTGAAAATGGATCTTAAGCGCCCGATGCGACGAGACATTTCTTCAACTTTTTACATTTTCTGATAAAATGCCAGCAGCACAAACTATACACCAAAATTGTATTCCCTTTCGAGTGTTGATATGGGATAACGGTATGTGGTCTGAGCTCATACTATCTTCAGTGCATTGCTAATAATAGTCAAGGCCAATTGGACTGGCATGAGGAAAACATCCAGCCAGTCGACTTCTATAACCAGACTCTGCATCCTCTCCTCCACAAAGACTCACATATCAAAGTAATGCAAGTACATCCATAATAGGAAACATTTCCGATTGTAATGGGTTACAAAATTCTAACTAATAGCCTCAGATTTGCTGACGCAGACAAGGTGCGCGAATGCACCTCATGTCGACAATGCTTCACCAACGAATTCCGCATGCCCGCCCTCTGGTGGTCTGGCTATAGCCGTAGATCAAACGGCTACTTTGGGAGCGAAACCTTTCGAGACCATAAAGGAGATATCACGGCACTGAGTATGTTCTCAAACCTCCGCCTCCTCTAATAAAACTTACTAACCATGACCAGACACATGGTCGCTATTCCAGGTCAAGCACCTGAACGACATCAGTCACCAATGGCACAAGTTCAACATCTTCACTCGATGGATCAAATCCTCTAGCCAGACCTTCCTTCTCATCTTCGAAACACGCAAGCAGCAAAGGCTAAGAGAGATCATCACTGCTCGGCTACTCAAGGACTCCCATATCGACACTCTCAGCGATCCTTTCTGGCTCTACATCCGGCTCTTTGAAGAGCTTTCCGAGCTCCAGAACGATAGTGTCTGGCAAGTTAGAAACCGCGTCAGAGACGTCGAAAAAAAGGACCTGAGCATAAAGCCGGAGCCCAAGTACAGGGACTTGCACGATACTGCTAGACACGCCATTCACGTCCTTGAGACTCTCGAGGTAGCTGAAAAGACGGTCGCCTCCATCATACAGCAGCACAGCGCCTTTGAGCAAGAGATCACATCGGGTGATAAGCTGGCAAAAGCCAAGTATCGTCACGTCGGAGAGCGACTCCTCTGGTACGACCACATCCTCCAAAGCCTCAAATGCCGCGCATCCTCAAACAAAGAACGGCTGCTCAACGAGATACAACTCGCATTCAACTCAGTCGCCCAGTACGACTCTCGAATATCCGTCCAAATCGGCCAGGCGACGCAGTCCGACAGCGCAGCCATGAAGACCGTCGCCTTCGCGTCGCTGACCTTCCTCCCCGCCACCTTTATCTCTGCGCTCTTCAGCATGTCTTTCTTCAACATGGACGATGATACGGGAGAGTGGCAGGTCTCGGGTATGATTTGGCTGTATTGGGTGATTACGATTCCTGTGACGCTTCTGACGGCCGGTGTATGGCAGCTGTGGCAGCGGTTGTATCCGCCTGCTAAGATCGGAGAGGACAAGCAGGAGGTTAGGAAGTTGAAGGATCTTTTTAGTTTCGTCAAACGTAGTGACCAGGGGATTGGTGATCAGGTTTAGATGGTAGATCACAGCGAGATCACCCGGTGCACGCTCTTTACATCAAGTCTTTGTAGTCTGGATGAGTCTGTGTATATTCCTTTCTATATAGTCAATGCACTTCACCTTCTTATCCAGATATTGTATGCCCCAGTACTCGTTCGTGTTGTCCGCCTAATGCCGTCCAAGTGGTGGAGAAAGGCACGTCTGTTGGGGCTGGAAGGCTTCCATGCCGCAAGACTAATACTTCATTCCGTCATCAGCATCAAAGTCCCTATTGTATAAGACATTAGTTTCTATCATAGGACAAGTAGCCAGGGTTGTTATCTTACCACGCAATCTCTGATTCCTCATTTCCCTCCTTGGGATGGCGCGGTTTGCCAGCGTGTTTCTTGGTGTTGCCGGTTTTCTTCAAAATCCCAACTGGGTATGTACCGAAAGGGTGTTTCTTTTGATCCTTCTTCTGGTCGCTCTTCTCGCTCTTCCTTTCAGCCTTTCTGGCTTCATGTCGCACTACACGCAGCTTTTTATGCAGAATGGATTCCATGACCTGCACGAGGATAGTGGTCTTTTCCACAGAAAGTCCATTCAACTCCATGTCGCCATTTTCCATGAGCTCCAAGGCCTCATGGATGAGGGTAGGGTTAGCCATGTTGATTCTGGTGTCGATAGTGACGCTTTGAGTAGGTATTATGGGTGTGGTATAGCTGTGCGAGGGAAGCAGAAGTTCTGGATGATGATGAGTTATAAATGCTAAGGGACAGGAGAAGAAGATTTATATGCTCAAAAGCTGTCCACAAGAAATTGAATCATCTTCAATGTTTGTTTGGGCTCTAGCATTGAATGCCTGGCAGAGTTACTAGGTCTTTTGTTGGGTTGTGGGTAGTTTCATTATGTCACATTCTTTGTTTCTAGGTCCTCATCATACAGTCACTCTCGCTTCATGTTCTTTCACTCCAATTGAAGACACATGGGTCCAGCCTTATTCTAAGGGTTGTCGTGCTGTGCGGCTGAGCCTGGTGATGTTATCCAACACTTGCATTTTCCCCTCGGCTCGGTTAATGCATCGAGTATATGTTAAGAGTTTATCCAACGTGCCCGACCATCACACTATGTTTTTAGATCATTAAACTAATCAAGACATCTAAACATTGGGCAAAACTAATACCACGCCTTATTTGGTTTAATTCAGGTACGTCTAAAATCGTGTGTTGCGAAGTTCTCTCACTTCAGCATTCCAACCATCTACTCACCCAACATTGTCTATAGTAAATCTATGAGATATAATTTCGTGTATCATCACGGTCGTGATTCAATTAGACCCCTACGCCAGTTATGCTTGGAATCAACCCGCCAGTCTCTAATAACATTCAAGTACATGATCTCACACCGAGCCCCGCTGGCCGGCACGTCATATGCTTCCAGAGTCCTCTACCGTTCTGATGGGTATGTGGCCATCAATGCCTGGCATAAAAGCTCGGTATGACGGAGCGAGTGACCAGTTACACAAGTCTCTTATTGCTGCCTAACAAGTCGGTTAGAGACAGCATATCAATAGACAGTTGGGGTAGCTTACCTCGGCTTCTGGGGTCAGTCGTTTCCGTTTCATAGCCTCGTCAATACAAAGTGCATCTTCGATCGTTCCAGGCCAGTGGACTTTCACACCCGAGGTGCATGCCGCAAGCCACTGCAAATCACCGTGTTGCATTTCCGGATGCTGTATATAGTAGTCTCGGAAGTAGGGCCACGATATACAGTCGAGCATGTCTATGTGTGGGACGAAGACTTGCAACTCAGTTGGCCGGATCCACTCAGGCATATCCTGGGTATGCGTTAGCTGATAATTTCAATACTTGAAAAATACGATAATCAAGTTTTTGAATACCATAGGTATTAGAGAAAGGTCAAGCCACTCACGGCATAAGTTTCTGGAGTCGGATTCATCTGCCACCGCATCACAATCCAAACAACCCAGACAGCAGCCATCGAAGTGAACGAATAGTCTTGTCTTCGACAACTATAAATGAATCGAACGGCCCATTTGCTGATCATGGACGCAATCTCATACTCCTTCTCATCAAACAAAGCTGCCACAGACGGAAATGTCCCCGTGAGGTCGTCGGGCTTTGCACCCTCAGCAATCAACTGCCGAGCCTCCTTGAGCGTATCCGCCCAAGCCTTTGTGACCGAGTCGACGCCGAGGCCGTCGTTTGCCGTCATCATAGACCAGTTGTGCTGGGCATAGTAGTTCTGAAGCTGGCCTTGCTGGGCAACGGCGGGATAGTGGTTCGCCTTGATGCCGCTCGAGAAGGGCAGGTTGCCAAAGTGGTACGAGAAGTGGTTGTGGGAATGAGAACCGAGGTCAACAGGATTTCCATCAACATTAAAAGATGTGCCCTCGATCCATTCTGTTCTATCAAACAGTGTCTCAATGAACTTGTTTTTGGCATTGTGGTTTTCACCGACGAGCCTGGGAATGGTTAGCAAATATCAAACTTGTCAAGGGATATGAATGAGCTGAAGTTAAAGGAAAGTATGAAAATATCGGGATTCGGGACAGTCGACTTGATTGATTTGAATACTGACTCGCCTTTTATAAACAATTACAGCATTGGACTTTGACTCTATATAGGAAACGATGGACTCAACCGGTTCACCTATCCTGACCCAAGACATGATCTCTGCAGCTTGGGCGTCGGTCCCCGTACGCATAGCCGCCAGGATAGTCTCGAGCTGATGAAGCCTCGACTTCTGCTGGTTAAAGGCATGGGTAAGACGATTCAGCCTCTCGCCTGACAAGGTCTTTGTGTCGTAGGTGCAGACGTTGCTGCTGAACTGACATCGCGCACAAGGCTGCATGCCATCGCACTTTGTCTTTGTCTTGCGACACTGGACGCAGGCATGATTGGTCGAGGGCTTGCGAGTAACCGAAGGTGCAGTCCGAGAGGCCTTTGGACGCGAGGCTGCAGCTGCAGCCTCAGAGGAGCGGCGTGGCGATGACCTTGGCGAGGACGAGTGGTCGTGTCTCGAGGGAGCAGGGGCGAGATTGGGCAGCTTGCTGCTCTGCATAGGCATGTCTCTGCTCGGCTTAGCTTAGCCCCAGGCCCCTAGCATTGACGATGACGTTGTTGACTGCTGTTCCGCTTATTCCAACCAATGTCAAGCAGCGCATTCTTCGTGTCACGTCGGTTAAGTTGTCGCGTTTGAAGGGTCGTGGCTCGATAAGCAGCAGGCTCTATCACTATCACCATCACTATCACTGCGGGGTGTGTCAGGTGACCTCGCGTTCCGTGTTTATCTCCGCTGGGACAGACGGGTGAGATGATAGTTGGCATGACTGTGTCTAGGTGCTTCATATTGCGGGACAATGCATTGTTGGTTCAACTTGACAGCGAGTCTGGCCGCAGTGGTTCGCCTCAGTCGATTGGAGACTGGTAAACGATCGGCACTTTGACAGCTTCCCAGTAGTCGTCGTGCCTTGACTTGACCAGCCAGCCATGTTAGCTACATGTTCTAATTCGTAATGGCATACTTATACATTAAAGATGTCTTTTGTGGATCAATTAAAGTATGACAACACTATCCCGCCAATCAAGCTATTTCTTAGGGGTCTTACTGCTGGAGTAAAATGAATTCGACCCTGATCGCAGTACCTTTGCCAGACGGTCAGAACTAACTAGCTAGATTGAGTCTTGGGAAGCTCTGAATGTCCACCAGCCCTGGCGTGGCAATTGCATGTAAGCAGCCTTCTTCTCACCTCTGATGAGTACATACAAAAGCATGAAGCCGCATCCGCAAACCCTGATACCAGAATTACGTCGTGTGTAAGCCGCCAAGGTCAAATGCTTCTCTCTGCGTCTCACAAACTCATACTGTAGCATCAATTGCGCCAAGACTAGAAAGATGAACGTTACACGCCCCTTTGAAGACGACAGCTTCAATTCACCACTCACAGCATTTTGCCCCCCAATACCCAAGATCTCGGAACCGTCTCAGGGCAGGGCGAGAGGATCGTGACATCATAGACGGGGGTTGATCCTGACAGCTTAAACCCGAAGATTCGGCACGCTTCAAAACAGGTTATTCCTTATTCCAAAAATTTCCCTTTTAATCTTTTGTTTCGTCCCCCGGAGTGGATCTCGGGGGAAAACGTGTTTTAGTCAAAATGCCCGCATCGTTGATTATGTCTGCGTGACGTCGTTGGGGGCAAAGACTCCTGGATTTCTGGACCCCACGGACAAGCATGGCCAACCAAACAAGGCGGAGTGGTTTTTAAACTTGAGTCCTTGTGCTTCCAAGCCTTACCTTCAGGTTCACCAACGATTATTCATCGTGATGCTCTCTGTAGGTCCTGTAGATCATCCCAAGATAAAGTTCCATCTGCGGCAGAGAAAACCCGCCCGGCCGCCGGCGGTTCCGTTACCTTGTTCAACGGTTCTGCAAGCTCCCGCGCACTTAACCAAGAGTCTTTTGTCTTCCCCAGGATTCTAGTACCGTGCGATTAAGTGAGGAGCCGCAAGAAAACTCATCATGGTCCGAGAGTCGAAGATTTTTCTTCATCCCGGACGGGGCGCCGGGTAACGGAAGCCCGCCTCGACCATGCCGGGCCGAAGCCGGAGCGGGGGTCACTCGGGGCTTGGCATCGCGGGGGTCCCCTTGGCTGCATAGAGTCATGGCATGGGACTTTGTGATGTCTAGAATAATGACGAGAGCTGATTAAAGGGTCGGTAAGAGTCAGCAAGTTACATCAGCTGCTACAATCAAAAAGATCTATATGTAACAATAGCGGTGTCGAGCTTCTAGTCAGCAATCTTGACGTCTTCTGGTCGCTCGTGGCTGATGAGAGCGACAAGGCTAGAAGGGGGTGTTGGAAAGGAAAATGATTCGAAAGCGCACACTGTGAGCACAACCAAAGAGACGGTGACCGATGACTGACTCAATAGGGCTTGTTCGGTGGCGGCCACCTCTCGAGGAGAATAAAAAATCTATTCCCCTTGAATGGGAATGAGTCAAGCCCAGGCGGGCGGGTGGCTTAAAACTTTGACAAGCAGCTTTACCTACGCCTACCAACTAGAGCCGTTCCGTATTCTCGAGGCTGATGCCAGGTTGACGGTGAAGGTGGCTTGGATTTGAAAAAGAGTTTCGATAAACTTTTCAATAGACTTGGAGACAAGCTCCAACGGCTGTCGGTCGAGGCTCTTCGATAGAGGGAGGTAGAAATGTTCTAGGACCGCCTGTGTCTCTTCTGTTCACTAATAGAACCCCAAGAAGCGGGCGCCTCAGGCCCGGTTCTCCGGAAGAGAGGAATCGCGGCTCCGTGATTTCGGTAAAGTGCAGAAGCTCGACAGGGGTCCATGCCGAGCCCTGCAAGCGGACGGTGACCCCAGATTCCCCTTTACAGAAACAATATCGAGGCCTCGGCTCCGTTCTGGCTCGCTCCGAGAGCCGTCAAAAAAGGATAACGTCTCGTCCTCCGAACAAAATCGCGATGATCAAAGACTCTCCTCATGCGATTGCATTCGCCGTTTCAGCCCTTGGTCCACGTGGCGCGAAGCTCTGTTACTTGATGCCCCTTTTGTCCATGGCATTTCTCCGCGTCTTGATTCGGGGTTCCCTTCGCAATAGACGACATGTGACGACGGCGCGAAACCCCCAGTTTACCCCCGCCTCCTCTTGTTAGAATCAAGCAAGATGCGGCACATGCGCTTGTCAAATCATGGGGTTTGACGAGCTAGCCGTGCTCCTGTCTCAGATAATCTTGACTCCAAACTGCAGGTGATCTATCCCAGGTTCAAGTCGCTACGACATGATGTGCTCGTCCAAGTCCTAGCCCTTTTACTGTGTTGCAGCAGGTATACGGTTCATAGCGAGCGTTTTGTCATCCCCCTCTCAGGGCTGAAGATCAGGGTCCAGAGCTCAGCACAGCACAGCACAACGATGCGCGCTTGCGGCGCAATGTGCATTTCTCTACACAGCCCGGGCGGACTGTACTCAGCTGCGTGCTTTTATACTCAAGGCAGCCGTCGCGTTCCATTGTCAGCAGTTGCGGCGTCAGCAGATGAAACCCCAACGACACTGCATGTAATGTAATGTAATGGTTGTCTTCCTATCTCCAAACCATGTGGTCTTTTGCGCATCTCATCTTTGCGG
>JAJJWO010000437.1:0-16102 GCA_021655895.1 Fusarium sp. NRRL 66739
GCAAGCTCCTGGGGGGCGGCCTCGGGGACAACGGGCTCGGGGGTCTCGTCACGGGCAGACTTGTCATCAGCAGCAGCGGCAGCGCCGGAGCCAACGTTGGCAGGGCCAGCGCTTCCAACAACGAGCGCAGCAACCTCAGCGGCGGGAACAGCCTTGATGATGTTGTCCTTGTACTGAGCGACAGCGTTGAGACCGCCAGTGCCAGACATGGTGGGAAGGTCGCCGCTGCTGGTGACAGCGTTGGCCTCGCAAGCACGTCCGATAGCAGACTCACAGGCGGAACCGGCGCTGGCGTCAGGGATGAAGAGAGTGTCAACGCCAGCACCCTCCTTGGTAAGAGGAGTGTCAACACCGTCGAAAGCGTTACCCTCGATGATAGCGTTGGCGCCGGGGTAGGCGTCAAAGGCGTGGCCCTTCATGTTGTGGAAGTAGTTGTTGACAGCCTGGAAGTAACCCTTGGTACCGGGCTCACCAAGCTTGGGGGCTCGGCCAGCAACGTCGTGGAGGTAGTTGCGGTCGAGAGTAACGCGGTCGCCCTCTCCGTAGAACATCATGGTCCAGTAGTGGTTACCGTTGCAAGAAGCGGAGGTGTCGGTGGTACCGTCGAACTCGGAGTTGGAAACGGTGAGGCGAGATCCATCGTAGTGGGTGACGATGAACATACGACCAACCTTGGAGAACTTGCAGTGGTCGATCCACACACCGTCGTTGTCACCCTTGAGCTCAAGGGCGTCACCTCCCCAGACGATTCCGGGGTTGAGGTTGGTGATCTCAATGCCCTGGACAATGACGTTCTTGGCTCCCTTCTTGATGGAGAGACCCTTTCCGTTCAGGACAGCCTTGCCGTTACCAAGGATAGACTTGTTGCTGCCAACGACGAGGGGCTCAGGGCCCGCGGCGTCGTAGGTGATGGAGTTGACGGGGACGTTGTCGTCACCGCCGCAAGAGAGCTCGCCAAGGTAGAGCTGACCACCGTTGGAGGAGCTGCAGCTCTTGCGGTCACAGCCAGAGTCGGTGGCGGTCTTGCCGGTGAAGTCGAACTCCTTGTCGAGGAAGATGACACGGGGAGTGTCGTCGCCAAGGAGGTCAGCGAGCTCCTCAGCGGAAGAAGGGGTGACAGCCTCGCCCTCACCACCGGTGACACCGGCGGCGAAACCATAGGCCTGGCCAACAACGGACTGAGCCGAAGCAGTGGCGGCGGCGGCCAGAACGGCGGCAACGGATTGCATACGCATGATGAAGGTTGAAGGGTTGAAAAAGAATTAGTTGGTTTCTTGGTTGATAGGCACGAACAAAAGATAAACGAGAGACTTAGGCCGGCCTAAGCGGAGAACGAGTGACAGTGAGTTAAAAAGAGGTGAAGAAAGGAGCGATGCTGAGGAGAAGGAAGAAAGAAACATGACAAGACGACAAGATCTTGTTGTTTTATAGCCAAGAGATGTTTGACCCCCTACAGACGGCAAGGATCTCGCCAAGGTCTGAATACGTAGAGCAACGGCTCTTGAACATCATCCACCTTTGGTCTCTTGAAGGTTATCGCGCCAATAAGCGCTCAACATGTCAAATCCTTCAGCTGTGCTAGAACAAGATTGGACGATATGCTAACCGTCCGACGCGCCCTGTCTCAGCCCCATGTTCTAGTGCAACAGGAGGCGGGCCAAGAAGTGTCAGGTAGAGCGCCAAGACAACTTGAAACAGGTCCCAGGGAGATTATGCTTATACTCATGCATAAGAGGTAAACGAAGACTGAGTTTGCTAGGCACGTTGAAGTTTTTGCTGTTTGGTCCACGCTTGAAAACTGCACAAGAGTCATCAAGCTTATAAACGTCATCTACAGACAATTTGCAGCAGTTGAGCTTGTCTTGTTAGGAACTAAGCCGCGAGAATCACAGGAGTGCTAATTTCAGGGGTGTGACCCTGGGCCGATTGCGTGTGGAGCTTCTGTTATCGGAACCAAAAATCCGCCGCGGGCTTACCGAGTACATACATACGAGCGAATTTCCTTAAAAATGGACTCGGTCGCGCTGCTCAGAAAGCAATTAGCTACGTGTTTTTGTTTCACCTATACGTGCCGATGTGGGTATGATGGTATTCTCTCAACAAAGTCGAACGACTGGTGGAATTCCAGCAGTGGGTTCAAGACGGCCCCGGCTTGGAAGCTATTTATGGAGTAATATTCTTCTAGTATTATGTGCTACGTAGTAAGGTTATTCTTTAGTCACTCGCTTGTTCAAGGCTGTTTTAGATCGATTAAATTTCCTTGGCTAAGCGATGTTTAATATCGATGTGGCGTACGGCTGGGTTAGGTGACTTGTGCCACACAGCAAGTGGCGTGGCGAGGAGAATAAAAATCTGTGAATATTACCATGGCAGTTGCATAATCCGTACAGCGTAAAAAGTAGGCAAGTGAATAATACTACATAAGAATTCTTTACACCACCCACGCTGATCGTTCATCCACTTTCATATCGACTCTTTCCAGGGGCCAGGTTGAAAAGTGAAGTGATTGAAGGAATAATAAAGTTAAGCTTACGTTAACCCTGACACAGATTTGGTGAGTGAATGGGTATGCTTAAACTAATTCCCCATAATACAATTAAAGGCATATCCACTTAATCTTTTGAGATTCGTAAGGTGACTGCAGATCTTTATTGTTAATATCGGCTTAGGGGTCACGTAGATTTCACGACAGGGGTAAAGTGTCAGCCTCACTTTCACTGACCACAACTGGATGAGGCTGGTGTTGATGGCATACAGACCGGCTGAGCAAGCGCCACAGCAGCCACATTTGAGCTACTCTCACCCTAGAGCCAGCCAAATACGTTCAGTTCAGTACCGTATTGAGTAGGACAGATAGCTGACAGAGATGCTGGCATAATATTGCTGGTCTAAATATTCCATAGAACATATTTAAAACTTCAGTCACTATCCTGACTTTAGATACAGTATACCTAAGCCTGTCATCGTCTGAACCATCTGCGTAGTTCATTACAAACACTGATTACAGCTTGGAGTTATGGTCGGTTATTTCCATCAAGCAGTCCCTGCCAGCTAGTCCGAGGCCTCCGGACTTTTATTCTTCCAATTGCCGCAGTTGCCAGCACCTAACCCAGTGGCGCCCGGTGACACGCTACTATGTAGCCTTGATGAACTTGATGAGTAAATATCCGTCGGAGCACAGTAGTTACCTCAATTGCAACTTTGATGTAGCATTTGATTAAAATTCCGACGAAATAACTTAGCTCTTGTGGGCTGTCGAACAGACTTCAGGCCAGTTTCTAAACATTTACCTAGGTTACGCCCCAACAAGCTGCCTGACCCTTGGTGACATCGTTCGCAATAGACCAGTGGAAGCAGAGTTCTCAGAATACGCCCAAATATATTCAAGTATGGCTTACCATGTTTTTGAAGCTTATTGCGATGCAGCTGCGTAGCCTTTTTATATTAAGGAATGAAGGACTTGGCCTGGGCTATGGGCTTTGACCGTTGACATCTTGGCTGCTTTTTTGACTTATGGGCAGCTATCGCTGATGGAGTTGCGATCGGCAAACTGAATCCGTACTCTGCAGTGGTAATCATGGCCTTGAATATGCTCAATTTAGCCAGTCGCGTTCTCTGTAGACTATTCTCATCTTGATCTACTCCAAAACCCGTCATGACATGAGCCAATGACAGACAAGCCGGGACAGGAATCTGGCACGGAGCACATGCTCATGCCTTTCCGTCGACAACTGGCGGAGGCAGGATCCGTATCACGGTGGTTCATTCTCCCGTACATCCGCTTACATATTCACCTCACCCCTTGTTTTTCTTCTTTTTTGTATTAGCTTGGTACTCATACCCTGCTGGTTCAACCAGTAGAAATAGGCATCGTGCCAATCCTACCGCAGAAGTTGATGTACCTTCTCAGTGGCAAAATTGCCAACCAGTCAGAACACCAGCTATCACAACCCCAGACATTTGTAATCACCTGCAGAGGCTTTCGTGAACGGCAGAACGGCACTAGCTCTTGGTTGTCATGCGTGTACTTAGAATTCTGAGTTCGTGGGGTAAGCCACCATTCAAATAATCCCAGCATACCATGTTGATGCTGATGCTAGATGAAGAAATCATCGGCGTTATCTCGTCGCGCTACTGACTCAAGTCCTGAGGACTTGGAAGATCCACGACGTCAAGACCCAGTCACACGTCTGGCTTAGATAGTCGCTAACCTGTAACAAGTTAGCACGGAAGCATTATCGGAACTTAAAGATGCGAGCTCCGATAATTGCAGCTTGATTTTTGTATGATGATCGCCTATTTTCCCCTGCTTGCGGCGTATCCACCCAGCGGTGGTCGGTAGTTGCTTCCCCCGACCTAAATGGTCAGTGGCTGATGTCTCGTTCCGAGGGCCCACCGTGAATTGTCGTTTTAACCAAAACGTTTTATCTACGCGGCAAGTGATCAACCTTCTCAGCTTTATTTTCCTTCCCTGCCCATCTTATTTCGATGTAGCCTACCTACACCAAACTAAGAACTATCTTTCTTTTACTCGCTCGAAAAATGGCTCTCGAGGAGCTGGATTGCACCATTGCCGAGGAGCGAAGGTTTCGCGAGCTAAATCACCTATATACAATTGCATGGGATCGAAAGGTATCCTGTTCTGATACTTGACTGTCCCCATAAAAGCTTCTGATAGTAGAATAGGATAAAGACATGTGGCTGACTGTTGCCGCGCCCGAAGTTGTAGGAGACTACAGCGACTGGCCAGCTGTCGGCGTACGATTCGTTGTGACCCCAGAACAGTACTGGGCCAACTCCTTCAGGCCAGAGGCCCTTGGTGATAAGCGATGTAAGTTATCATCCCCCATTCGTTCCTTCATCCATACTGATCTGCTTGTGGTAGTGCAAACCCAGCACTTCCTCGGCTCGGCCATCTTCAAACGTATCAACAAGACCGAAGCTAGGGGAGACTCCCAAGTGACATCTCGTCACATCAGGGAAGTGGATGGGGAAGTGCGCGAATGGAACTGCAGCGGTTACGTCGAGATCTCCTATAAACTGATTAATGGCAACTGGAAGATTAGCGGATTCCGCCCTCATTCTGTTGTTACTAATATTGGAAAGCATACTGATGTTATTGGTTATTTTCCCTAAGGGCTTATAGAAGATGATAGACTCTATAGGGCTTGATATACTATATAAATCTAGTTGCATATGCTTGAGATGTGTAATAATAGCCTTTGTGGTCCTATTGACTTTACCTATTGTTGACCTCTGAGCCTGTTATAGAGGCTTTCCACTGTTGAAAACTACTGGGCTTATACTGTTATATCAACTACCCTTCTTTTGGAAGATGATGTTGATTTTTTACTCTGTAATAATACCCTTTGTATGTTACATGCAGAATCTGTGATGGAGAGGCTATCGTGATAGCAGACTTATTCCACTGCCCTCTCCTGATATCGAGTCAAGCGGTACGTTCCCTTGAGATGCTATCTGTAAAAAAATTCGCTTACCATACATATTGCCGTGGTACAGAAGGTGTAGATGCCTGGAAAGTAATAAGTAGCCTTTTAGAAGTCTCACAGATGTCACTAATGTCATGGACCAGGACACCACCCCGGTACGCACAAGTCTGCTTGCCTACACGCATATCTATTAACAGAAAATCCTGTACAGTACAATGTGGGTGAGTTGGGGTATTAATTGGAGAAAACATTGGGGGGTACTTTAGTATATAGCTGTGACATAGAACAGGTGAATGGCGCTATAAATGCAGTAGAATTTTATTAGTCAGCCGATACTTAATATGGACTGAAAGCGGTATAGATAGATAGTCTAATGCTTGTACTAGTCGTTGAGAGCGTCTTTGTTCTGAGTTCGCGATATCCCCAGCCTCCATCTACATGTGAATGATTATACTATAAATAAAAACTCCAAGATATCTCTTATTCTTCCTGTATCCTTTGGCTTGTCGTGATCTCGGGTTATGTTATCTCATAGCTAAAGCTAACCTCTTAGAAACACATAGCCCGGTTATCTTGTTATTCGTAAGCATGACCAGAAAACAACAGATAACCCAACACATGCTTTAAACCATCTAGTTAGTTCTCCTGTTTAGAGTCTCCTTGAATGACTGCGTTAATGATCCGCATAGCTCTTAAGCACTCTTCGTCCCTGAAGCGTGGCGCAATGACCTGGATGGCACAAGGAGCGCCATCTGTAGCCTCTGGGTCGTCTGGTACTTGTCAGAAATGTGAAAATGTAACATCTGGTTCTGGGTGACATACAGTCCGGATCAAAAGGATCCTGTGCTTTTTGGCGTTGTGAGTCTTCCGACTTTGACGCCGTTCCATAGGGGATTACACCGGCGGGATACTATAAATGTCAGGTTACTCTCAATTGGGTTTCAGCAGAAGGTCGACTCACATCTAAAACGTTCCAGATCATAGTGTAAGCAGGGCAGCCAAATGTGTCATGTGGCACAGCTGTTGATGTAGTCGCTGGACCGATGAGGACGTCAAATTCGTTTTCTAGCCATGTCTTTTGCCAGGCATTGCAAAACGCAGACCGAACACCGTTCAGCTGATACAGTCTCTCGGCCTTGTCAAGCTCTGGAGAAACTGGGAAATCGCCATTTGAGAAGGGATGAACACCCCTGGCCACCGACGCGACCAGCGGTTCTCCCACTTCTCTCGAGATGGTATCTGGATCAGGACCAAGCATGGAATAATACTGGTAGGCGATCTTTCCACCCAAGCTAGGGCTGAGCTTGGGGTTGAATGGCAGATGCACGATCTTGTGGCCACCTTTCTCAAGAGCAGTGACTGCGTTTTGCAAGGCGCGACGTTCAGGCGGGTGCAGGGGGAACCAAGGATCTTCAGGTACGACTCCAACAACCAAGGGTGATTCGAGCTTATTGCTTAGCTCTCTCCAAGGCACGTCAATTGATTCTGGATCGTATTTCCAAGGCCGTTGGGCCATTACCGTCTTCATAAAGAACGACAGATCGTCGACCGAGTTTGCCATAGGACCAGATACTGGCATCACGCCTGGGAGACTGCTTTTGGGGAAAGGGTAGAGCGCCTGTCCGCTGAAAGGAACTCTATCAGCTGTTGGCTTGAACCCGTAGATTCCGCAGCATGACGACGGAATGCGGATGGAGCCAGCAATGTCACTGCCAACGCCTAGAGGAGATCCTTTAAACGCGACCAACGCGCCTTCACCTCCCGTTGAGCCGCCCGCTGTGAGCTTGGTGTTGTGTGGGTTGAGGGTTCTTCCAAAGAGATTGTTTTCGGAATCAGCGGTCTAATACTGTGTTAGATTACGAGAGCTAAGGAGATGGAGCCAAGGCGTAACTGACCATCATGGTTTGCGGGATATTTGTCTTGCAGTACAAGACTGCACCCGCATCGAGAAGCAACTGGACCAGCGCAGAGTTGCTCTCAGGAACAGGCTGCTTAAGAAACTCGACGTATCCCACAGTGGCGTAATGTCCTTTAACAACATTACAGTCCTAGCTCGTTAGCTGTTTGTTCACCAACAATTTGCGATCCCATACCTTGAGGCTGATGGGCAATCCATGTAGAGGACCTGCCAACTTTCCGGTTGTTTTTAACTGCTGATCCAGCTGCCGGGCTCTCTCGAGACCCTCAGTGAAAAAGATCTCGGTTAAGCATGATGTCTTGGGAAAACGTTAGTTTTGATCTGGTCCAAGTGTCTGGATATCGCGAACCAGCTGCTGAGCAAGACTTGCTCTCTTGGCAAAGGCCACAGTGACGTCTTCTGACGTGACTTCTTGTCGGGCAAGCTTGTCAATAAGTTCAGAAGCTGTGTAGTTTTCTGTTAAATCGAGCTCTTTCGCTGAAAGCAGACCTGATCTTTTCACAGCCTTTGAGGCTATTAGCTTTCCCTCATCTGAGCTCCCAGCTCCACGCAAGTCGTCAAGCTTCTTTTCTGACAGGAGCCATTCTGAGGGTATAGCCTCACGCTGCTTCTGCCTGTGTTGAGCAACAAGCGGTTTCCATTCGTTGGTAGTGGCAGCAGGCATGGTTGAGGTCGGGTGGCAAGGGGTGGCGTGATATGTGATGAGATGAGTTGGTGTTGAAGACTGGAGCCACAGCCAACGGTCCCTCAACTAGTATATCAATAAATAATAGTGGAGTAGACCCCTAACTGCCGGTGATTCCATTCCGGGGTCGCAATCTTCCCCGCAATAGGAATCCGAGAGATCCAGCGGCGCATATAGTACCCCGATACGGAAATTCAGGTGTGACACTAGTACCTCACCTAGTGCGCGGGGGACATTTGTAGATCATGCTTTGCCATCAACACTTACCGTGACCGACTTAGACACATAGTCTGCATAGTATACCGAGGTATACCTGGCTGGGTAGTGAATATGAAGATAAAGGGCTTCGATTCAAGTGCATGAAGTAGCAAGTCCAACAAAGACTAGACAGTCAAGTTATTCTTGCGATAATATGTCACCCAATCAAGCGTACCGTCATATACCCTCACCCGGCAATGCCTTCTCCCCTTCTGGCACCCAGCTACCCGGCATGAGAATGCCTCATATGGAGTTCATCTACCGCATTGTGGCCAATATGGACAAAGAGGGGATTTCGGAAATCAGGGATGTCAACAACACCAAAATATCCCGAGTTGTCTTGCCGATTCAAGGAGGCACAGTCCACGGACCTAATATCAAAGGTAGCATAGTTGAAAGAAGCGGAGCTGACTGGGCCGAGGTCATCAACCCTAACAAGGCAAGGCGAACTCCCTTATATTCAAGATACAGACTAACGGACTCTCGGAGTAGTCTTTTGTACGTCTCAATGCCATGTATACCTTGCGCACTGAAGATGGGACTCATATCCTTGTCAAAGCTCAAGGGATCTATCGGACTGGTCCCGGCGTAGACGAGGAGGTGGCGCAAAGAGACACAGTGTCTCAGGATGAGATGGAATACTTTACGCATATCAATTTTGAGGCACCAGGTGATAGCCCCTACAGCTGGCTCAATGGTGTCGTTGCAATTGGCGTTATGACAATGTGGCAAGGAAAACCAGTCATTGACTGTTACAGGCTGACCAACTTCCCGGGAAAGGTGGCGTCAAGGATATAGACTAGTCGCTTTGCACTACTTTAATGCGTTTGAAAAGATTGGCTGCTTCTTGAATGAGCCCCTGCTAGACCGAGAATTTATTCCCTTCAGGTACTCTGCGCCCTCAGCCTGCGATCAAGAGTCCCTTTGTTTCATATTGTCATGAAAACCAAAGGGATTGTGTTAGCTCCGGGAAGGTCTAGGCATAAAATCATATAACTATATCTTCATTTCAATCTTAAAGACCTCATTACATGAATTATTCAGCTACTCAATACATTCGTAACAAAATTGACATCTCACAAGCATCTTCCGTAACCCAATGAATCTCCTACACCAGCCGCGTGAGCCCGGAAACTTTCAGCTTAGATCCTGGAGCGCATCTCAACAAGCCTCCAATACCTGGCTGCCAATGCTATGCGAATTCGCTTGCCGAAGATAATCATGGGCACAAAGAGTGATCCAATGGCGAAGGCAACGCAACCAACGACGATGTACATGTTGGTAAGACCCATCCCCTTCATCCATGGGACGAGGAGGAAGGGAATGGCGACGGAAATAGCATTGCGGATAAAGGCAACGCCGACGAAGGCCTCGGCAGTGAGCTGTAGTACACAGGTTAGTCGAGAACTTGTCAAGCTTCCTCCATCTAGCTGCACGTACCTCGCGATAGGTATCAATAATCAAGGGGAAGGTGATATCACCGTTGGCTCCAAGTCCAAAGGCATAGAAGGCACCACCAATGGAGGGATAGATCCAGTGCATGCCCTGTGAGTGAGTTAGAAAAGATGTCGATCGTGTCTAGAAGAGGAACTTACTCGATCGGCTGTAACTCCAAACATGATAAGTCCACCAGCCATGGTAATCGTTGTGACGACCAGCGGGTAGAGTCGCATCTCGGGCTCAAAGATACCGCCATTGCGCTTTGCAAATCGTACAATGAACCAATCAGCAAAAGGACCGCCATAAAAACTGCCAAAGATGTTTCCAGTGAATGGACCCAGAGTCATGTATCCCACGCCTGCGGTGGTAAAGTTGTATGGTGGCGCCGAGAAGACGACAGAGACAACGGACATGTAAAGAACAAGCCAGCTCACACCGGAAGCAAACTGCAGGGCAGTGAACAAGACGTGAGGAAGGGTGATGACATGAAGAGGCATCATGAACAGGCGAGGGATGGACTCAGAAGTTGGCGTGACAAAGCGAAGGCGTTGGCGCCAGGTCTTCAAGGGGATTGTCGAATCAGGTTGGGTGTTGATGGTGGCAATATCAGCTTCTTCCACCTCGGCCTTTTCAATCTCATCCTTGACATCATCTTGTGTGGACGGTCTTGCATGAGACACAGATGTGGACGTAGACGTCTCTGTCTGGCCAACGGTGGTAGGGACGTACTTTGTCTCCTCAAATAGAAAGACGAAGACGACAAAGAGTGCCGTGAGCGAGATGGATAGCGCGTAGTAAGACCATCGCCATCCTTGGGTTGCAGCTTGGCTCCCGGCAGCCATGGGGGTGAGGAACGAGCCAACCATGACAGCAGTAAAGTAGAGGGCATTGGCGGAACCACGTTGATGAACAAAAAATAAGTCGGCGATCTAGAGATGGAGTCAGTATGAGCTTTGTGGACGAGGTGAGGTATAGAGGAACTCACAGTCATTTGGACGGCTGTCTCGTTAACTGCACCAGCCAAACCAGTCAAGAGGGCTGTGGCAATCAATTCAGGGTAAGATTGGATGCGTGATGTCCACCAGGCAAGACCAGCAAGCGCGGCGGTGGAAATGACATATGTCGATCGACGACCGTACTTGACGGTGAAGGGGATGAAGAAGATACAGCCCACAGCCAGGCCCGCGATCTGGGACGACTGGGCGTGACTCAGCTGGTTGATGGTAACCTTGAGGTCACCCGTCATTTGTTGCCAAAAGACCGTCTGAATCGAGAGATTGGTGAAGGTAGCGACGGAGACCGCGATCGTGAGGCCATAGTTGAGACATTTGCGCCAAGTGGCCCAGTTCTGAGCAAGACGTCGCGTCAGTTTGGATAGCTTCACGTAAAGGGGCAGCGAGGGAGGTTTACCAGCGGCTCGTTCGGATCTGACGAAGGCTGCGGTTGCAGGACAAAGTTTGATGAATCAGTGGCATCCTCAGCTGTGCAGTGTCAATAGATGAATCGAGGATAGATGAGAGAGGTCTAGTGGAAGAGCTTACCCAACACCAGCCGGACGCCGCCAGGGACAACAACAGAACCATCGGTGGTTGCCATGCTGACAGTGACAGTGACAGGGCAATTCAATTGAGAAGAGACAGAGTTTGGACACCAGTAGAGGGGGGGAGAGGGTTTGTTTTGCGAGAGACTTAGATCCAAGAATTCATGATGCCAGCCGTGATGTCGGTGGTCTATATAAAGTACTGCACCGAGTGCGCGCAGACAGTCTGCGTCAAGGATTGTCAGAAAAGTTGTATGGGCATGGACATGGTGTGAAAGAGATTGGCAGTCCCTGGGCAGGGGTTCAAGTCTGGGGAAGCGGGCTTGAGCTTGGTGAGTAATCTGCACACGGGCTAGCTCGAACCTAATGGCACTCAGCTTCCATCTAGGCCCTCTCACGGAGGCTGTAGGAGAGGATTCTATTGGCCGAGCGTCTCCAACAATGGGCTCTACCAGTCTACCGCCTCATAAAGCCAAGTCCCGAACCGAAAGCTATGCCTCCCCCGCGTCCTCTTCTCCGCGTTTGACCTCGCTTTCTGCGACCCTGTCACTTTGGATGGGACTAAACTCAAACCAGAAGCCCCATGCGCCTCGCTTCCATCTTCCTCTTTTGTCTATAAACTCTGCAAGATCCCCGCTAACGTACGCGAGTCCGTTTCCCAACTCCTCATCCCCGCCCCCCGACCTGGCCTTTGACGCGGATCGATCGTAAGTCTAGCCACGTTGCTTCCCCGCAGAAAGGTACAGTAACTCCAGATAAGTCACCTATAGCCGGCTCCTCCTTATCATGGGACGCTCACGAGGCGGCTGTGCCAATTGCAAGTCGCGGAAGCGCAAGTGTGACGAGGGCCGTCCGGAGTGTCAGGCCTGCGTCCAGCGAGGTTTTTCTTGCAGCTACTCCACGCCTGTGCGATGGGTCAATGGCATGGCTTCGCGGGGTCGATTTGCCGGTGTATCGAACCCAGATTCGGCATTAGTTGCATCGCAGGGGTCAACCACCCGAACAGATCCAGGTCCAGGCTTCTCCATGAGTTCACCCTACTCATCCTCGAGCCACGACGGCTCCAGCGTAGGCGTCGCAGAGCCAGCACGTCCACCCCACACAAAGGAGGAGATCTTTGAGAGATGTGTGTCGACTCCTCACTTTTCCCGAGGTTATACATGCTAAAGGTTGGTTAGTTCTCGGCTCTGGCCTGCCACGGCTCTGCGCAGCGGATGCCCTCTCATGGGTGAGGCCCTTTTTCCAGGAGATGGCCCAGAAGAGCCCGGCCTTGATCGTCATCTCGGCGGCGATACAGGGCTACTTTGATGATCAGTGCCGGGGCATGTCCGTCACCTCCATGGAGAATGTCGACCTAGCTCTGCAGACCTTTCGACAGGAGCTCTCCAGCTGCCATGGCGTTCTGCATCCCTCTACCGTCTGTGCCGGCCTCCTTGTCTGCTCTCTTTGTGTAAGATGATTGATTCCCTCAGGGGCCTTGCTGGCCCCTGCCCTCCGGTCTCTCGTATCCTGAGCGGTCTCTTGTTATTGTCCGAAAGCTGACGACCAACAGCTTCTCCAAGCCCAGCCATGGACAATGTACCTCGAGCTAATAGTCAACGTCTACGATCTTCGAAGCAAACTGAGCGTCGCAGGTCTAATCCCCATGGAGCAGCTTTACACACGACACGTAATAGAGGTCCTAGGAATTATGGACCTGCCGTCTACCGTCTTGGGCCGCAGAAATCCGCCCATGGGGATCTGGAAGCTACTTCGTAGACTTCAAGATGATTGGGAAGAAGGACGACTCGACGGCATTGAACCCGTATCCGGCCTCCCTCGATCACTGCTCGACATCTTCGCCAGCATCAACGACAACGACCCCGAGTATACCGAAAGCCGGTTATGGACGTGGCCGGGCCAGGTAGGCGAGTACCTACAGTGTTATCAGTGGGACTGCTGGAGGCTCTCGGCGATTATTGAGGTCCGGAGGCGACAGAGGATCGAACGGGAACGCAGAGGACTTCAGATCAACAGCGATGCGACGTCTGGAATAGTCCCTAGCACAGAAGTTGTCCTCTGTCGTCTCATAGCCCTGATGGATGCGCTTCTTCGCGCCTACCAAGAGCCTAAGAACCAGCATTCGCTTATCCACAAGGGGCTTATGTATCCTACAGTTACCGCTAGCCTCGAGGTTCCTCTCATGAAGGCACACCCAGACTGGAGGAGGACACTTGATGACATTCGAGACTCGTTCTTGAGGAAGAATGCATTCAACCTGATGACCATCACTTTCGAAGTACTGGACGAGGCTTGGGAAAATGGAACGTCGACCTTTGACATCGACGAGGCAGCACGGAAAAGGGGGGTGGAGATTGCTATTTTTTAACAATATTCCGGCATCCATTATCATGACGTACATGATGGCGAGGAGCATGTCTCGGGGAGTTGGCACACATTTTGTTGTATTCATGTACATTTCGGTGCCTATTTGGCTCAAGGATGGAACGGCCCTCACAGTAGAATCTGTGTGGACACTGTTGGTGTGGGAACAAGGAGTTTAGCTTTTACTGGGTGGTATAAAAGGTCAGGTATTTGCATTGTCCTATATGTATATATCTGTATAGTGAATCATGCTACTGGGGTAGTCTAGTATGTAATAGTAGTATTTGTTATTAATCACGTGGCAATAAATCCGGGATGGTTTGTTTAAATTTTTGATGACATCACGTGACAGCTAGGGTCCGAAAACTGCCAACATTACCATTAACTACTCCTATTTGACATGTTATACGGGCTAAAGGAAGAAGAGACCTTAGATACGGTTCAACAGAAGGCATACAAAGTTGGAGCCAACTATAGAAGGTTCAATAACAACGAAGCAGAACCGTTCTTCACTTGGCTCAGCCTATACGTCTGGCTCACCACTTGTGAGATTAATACACCAACAACAAGAAAGGTTGATACACTGTTTTAGAGATTTGAAGATATATGAATGTAAGAGAAGGAAATATGTGACGCTGCTCTATCATAGTTTTCTTCTGAGGGTCTAGTGAGTCGGTCTTGGGCGCAGGTGGGTGCTCACCCGCTGGGAACTCGGGCTTGTGGGGGATGCGCTTCTCGACAGGCAGAATACGCCGATGGGTTGATGAGAACCTTACGATAGTAGTCGGGGTCGCTGAACTCGTAGTTGAGGCCAAGTGCGTTTTCTACCTCCATCATGGCGACACCAGACTTGGAGTAGACACACCTCCGTCATTGGACGAGGCCACCGCAACGCCCTCACAACCTCTGACATAAGGAATGCTCCAGTGAATGGGTAGATAACAGATGGACGAGTACATAAATTCCATTTCACCCGTCTCCCCGTTGACAGCCTGGGGGATAAAGCAGCCAGTAAAGACGCCCTCTTTATCGTAGGGGTCAACTGGGGTCAGAACAGGCTTCCTGCTCGGTGCATGCTGCCAATGTATCAGATCTTTGCTGGTGGCACGACCCCAAGAGATACTTCCCCATTCACAACATTTGGGACTCCCTGCGTTGAGGTAGTTAGCGAGTGAGTATAAAGCTGTTTGTTACCTCTGGAGCTGGCTTGATAGGCTTTCGGGTTGCTTACACTGGTAGAAGAGATGGTAGGTATTGGTGGTAGGATCGTAGCATGGCCCGCATGGGTCATTCAGGGTCACTCACTCATTGGGCTTACGGCACGTTATTCCGGCAGCATGATGGGAAACAAAACCACGAATTGCTCAGCTGTAGCTTGCCGCCGGGCTCAACCCAATGTTTGCCGATATGCGCGCAAGAGTGGCATCGTTTGATGAAAACAGGGTTTTTAGAACACGGCAACCATGCCATTGGAACTAGAGGTGCCTTGGATCGCTGATCTCGCGGCCAACGGCCTCGCGGAGTTGAGGTTTTACTCCGCGTACTTGTCACTGGCTTTGTGGTTTGGTAACTACTACGTCGTAGACTCCTCCGTGACTCGTCACCTCCACCAGTCATCCAATTCCCCAGATCAACCCCGGATCTTGTCAACATCGCAACTTGTGCTTTCCCCGCAAGCCAGTTCCGCTTTAAGCATTTGGTAGCGAGCTATGTACATCATGTATACGGTACTTTGCTTAGATTCGAGTTTGGTCTCTTCAGCACCAGAGTATTAAAACATGTCTACTCAGCTCCTTTGCTTATCCCCTCAGTTCCTAATCAAGCCATCCTCTGCTGCTTCCGAGAGTCTCCTCCATCAGCCGAGTCCCTTATCTTGAACACATCTGCACTGTTTGACCATCTAGCTGTATGATGTGATATGACAGAGAGCAGAAGGCTGACTCAAACATAGACGAATCAACTATTGGGTTGCTGACCATTCTCAGAAATGGGGTCGAAAACTGCAAATTGTCGTTGCCATGGTCCTGTCTATTGGAGGTGTATTGCTCCAGCAACTCGCCGAAGAGTGGAAGACACGCTGGGCTGGTCGTGCTGTCAACGGTAAGAAGACACGACAGAAACACGGCAACAGCCGGCGAGAGTTGATTAAAAAAAAAGAGAAAAAAAAGGAAAAAGACCCTCTGACTTGTTATTTCAGGTGCTGCTGTCGGTATCATGTTTACCATCTCGCCTTTATGGATCGGAGAGAGCTGCAGACCAGAATTGCGAGGCTTCTTCCTGTGCTTTTTCAACACTAGCACCGTCCTGATAGTGCCAGCATTGTTCATGCTGAGTGCCATCTTGCTCGCCATGGGTATCGCTGGCTGTTTTAGCACCCAAGCTGCACTCTGGGCCATATGAGTGAGGGATCACTCCCTATTAGAAAGAGTAGTGCTATTTATATACAT
>JAJJWO010000438.1:0-24062 GCA_021655895.1 Fusarium sp. NRRL 66739
TAATAGAGACTTAAACCTATAACCTTTAAGGAGGTATTAATTATATATATAGTCTCTATTAAAGGGGGTTATTTAGTAAATTATATATCTATTTAAGAAAGAGGGTAAGCTTTAGTCTTATATTAATATAGAATCTACCTTTAAGAATCTATCTAGCTACCTCTAAAGACCTATTATACTTAAAGATCCTTTCTATATTAACTATTAATTATATTAATTAAGACTTGAAAATACTTTAAGGCTTCCCTAAAGAATAGTTTCTTATAACTATTAATTAATTGTTAGTAGTTAGGGTTGTATATTTAATAATAGTATAAAAATATTATAACTATAAGTCGCTAAGTCCTCAAATATATATCCTCTTTTTACTTAATTGGCTTTTTAATTTAATATATATAATCTTAAATTAGCTTTAGCTTTAGACTATACTTAATAGGTCTAAAAGGAAAAGACTATATATTACTTTAGATATTAATAGAGCTTACTTTAGTAGTTATTGTAATATATAGTATATATGTAGATAACTTTAAGAAATACAATAAGGATAAATAAAAAATATCTTATAGCTATACTAATAGCCTTTAGTATTATTACTTTAATAAGTATAAGGAAAAGCTATATCTTATAACCTACCTAATCAGGCTAATATAGTACTAACTGGATCTATAAGGCGTTATAAATTTTATAAGTTTCTACAGTAATTGTATATATAAGACTCCATATATCTAAACGCCTATTAGGATGGCATTATAAGGAAAAGCATTCTAATACAGACCGGTTAAAACCTACCAAACTGGTTACTATTAGACACAGTTAGCTAAGAAGCTAAGAGGGTAGATAGGGTCATAGGCTTGAACCCGGAACAGGCAATGGCAATTTACAACGGCATACCAGACAGCATGCCATAGATACCATAGCTATGCCCATACAGAAAGCCTTACTGACCGATCAAGTATATGCAGTACGGAGATCTTGCCATTAGTCAACCATCTTATCATCGCAGTAATTTTTAGTTGTGATCAATAACGTTTAATTACGAATGAGCAGATGAGAGTGTTTAACTCCCTCAGGACTGTCCTTGTTTGAGCCTTTATTATGTGCCCAAGTTGTTAGATTACGGTTCAACGGAATAGGTCGTGATAATGGCTAGATGAATTGATCGAAGACGTTATAGTTTGCTGTAACTATGAGCCATATGGTTTTGATACAGGCCCAATAGTGACCGGGCTTGTAGGAATCAACTGTGATAAAGTAAAAAAAAAAAAAAAAAAAGACATGGGCTGCCACGCTCTGGAATATTTATTTTTTTCCTTTTTATTTTTACTTTTTCCTCCATCACAGGGCCTAATACCCACATAGCCTTTATTTTAGGCCATAATTCTTAAAGCACTGTTTCCGCTTGCCACCTCTGAATATGGTAGTAAATTAATATTCTGTTCTTTGTTAACTTGTTGGCAAGCCGAAGTTGTTTTTTATGGCTTACAATCACTTCAATAACTAACAACAAGTAGACAGATATTCCTGCCTCATGTTATTTCGTAAATACATCAAACGGTCTCATCTAGGACATGGCTCGTACCGAATACGAGAAGGGGATGAAGGAGCAACAATCTTGCCATCTGTTGAGCGAGATTCTTGGCGTTATCAGTGGCCCACATTTGGAATCAAACTATGGTTCAGCCAAGTTACGACATCACTATTCTCTAGGAAAGTAATGCAAGGCTTTGAGCGATCTTCAGCGCCATCACCTCATTCACTTTCAAGCCGAGAGTCATCCATAGACCAGTGCAGAACAACCCATCTGCCCAGCAAATAAGGCTCCGCGTCAAGCGGCGATCCAGGTTCTACGCCGTTATACCTGACTGATATGCGTTAGAGGTATAACCACGAACCGTGTCCTGGGGGTTGTCTTGCTGAGAATATTAAGCGGGAATGAAATAATGTCACTAGAAGTATGTTTAGAGAAGGGAAAAAGAGAGAATATAGAAGGGTATCTCGGAGATTAAAGGCGCGAAATACAAATTTAGGTAACAACTTTAGCCTTATAAATGTATATACGTACAATAAATATGTTTTCAATTGTAAATAAATGACTCCTATTTAGTCCCCTGATTTAAGGTGCTTGTGTATGTTATCTATTCTTATAACTTTTATCCTTATGTGAATTTCCTACGATCAGCATATTGTTCTAAGGCCAGTTAGAATAACCCCGTTAACATTCCTGTTGGGCTTCTGGATGTTTCTTGTGGGGTAAGAGATAAAACTGTAACTCTTCGATACTGTATAAGTATGGTAAGGATGATGATTGATATTTAAATTGTAAGTGACAAGCTAGATGAACTCCTCTTGCGTATAATAAAGACATGGCTTCTATATATAGGAATAAAGGTACCTAATTCTTTAAAATTGCTTTATTCTTTTTATTCTTTTTTACTTAAATTGAATTTTATTGCTACCTTAAGACCGACCGCTTACAGGTTAATTGAGCTGGCCTATATCATCCGTCTTCTTCTTGGCCAATTACAGTAGGTATTAAATGCAATTACTTAACTTATTATTGCTTTAGAATCAGGAAATATATGCTAGTCAGAAGGCATACCTATTTATTATATGCCAAAACCGGGTTCTATCAATTAATTCCTCTCTTGGCTTGTTTTCTGTTTAGATATTATAATGAGAGGGCTCCTTATAGGCTTACCCAATTAGCTGCTTATCTAGCTCTTCATTTTTTAAAGATTCGGTTTATATTTATTAAGGCTTATTGGGGGGGAGAAGTAAAGCAAACTTTCAGTAAAGTTCTCCCACTTCTCTTTAGATACAATCGGCGCCGTTATGTAATCGTCGATCGGATTATAATAAAGGGCCTCCGATCTAATTTAAGCTATAATTGTTTCGTACTGCTAGTCTAGCAGGGGATCTCTACATCTCACTCTGCATATGTCTTGGGCTGGTAAATGGATTAAGGCTTTGCCGATAGATAGACGTTCGTATAGTTCCAGGACGTCCGGTGAGATCCCTGAACGTTAAGCGGCCTTATAAGCCATACGGTAACTGATGGTTTTAACTAACGGTCGGCAAAATGGCAGAATGTGCTGATTGAAAGCCTCAGTCCGATGCTTTCTGTATCCTCCGATCTCCATCAGTCTTAATTGAATTTCGGTCATCAACTGATGCTCTTGCTGCGCCAAGGGCGCTAATGCGTCCTAGCAGGCTGACAGTTATAGTTTGCCGCCAAGGAGCTCAAAGACCAAACCTAAAAAGAGAATTTATCAGTCATTCAGTCATTGGTAGACTATACGGCATATGCCAAGTAAATTTAGGTACATACAAATACATAGTACCAGCGTGTCGCCTTCGGCTATGGAGTTCCCCTAAAAGGTTAAGTCCAGTTCACTGATCTAATTGAATGCAAAAAGGCCTTGCCATCCGCACCTCTCCGCAAGTACCCCCAAGACCTATGATGCTTTGATCACTGTCGCTTTAAAGATGGTGGCAAGCGCGTATTGCATTGGATGGGCAGGGTCCAGGCACATGCCCACAGCCCAATGGGCGAATGCGGTCAAAACCTTCCCCTAGACCCATCCTTTGACGATAGGGCGCTGCTAAGTGCTAAAGCCGATGATTGGCATAGCCGAATGTCCATCGGGCGCCGTAATAGTTCTTCGCTCGCTGTAGAGAGCAGCTATACGTGTTCTGACTTTAATAGCGGATATGCCCATAATGGAAAGCGACAACGTTCCAACAGCAACACGCCGAATATGGCACAGAAACTCAGCACGCTCGTTCTCTGGCCTAGCGGTTAAACTAAGCAGGGCGCTAGAGGGCAACTGAACACGATTAAATGTCGTAATTGCATGATCCAGTGGTTTGGTACTAGGTCTCGTCGGTAATATTCGCGACGAAACTCTAGGTCGCATCGCATCTGCGTCGCTGAGAAACACAACGAAAGGCTTTACGCCTTGGCTCTTCCTGTGAACCATCAGCCGGGCGAAAACTATTGCGACCTGTGATATTCTACAGTATGGTATTGTAGGAGGCATTACTTTTGATGCTGCTGTGGTAGGAGTATGTAGCTCGAAAGAGCCATTAGCCTGCAGCATTGCTGTAGTTTCTAGGTTGCAAGCATCTAAGCCGTGGCCAATCTCCGTTAGCATAAACTGACCGCAAATTTCAAAACTCAGTAACTTTATGAGTAAGTCTTGTAGGTCTGGGCGCTCCTTGGCGAAATGGCTAAGTGTTCCTATGTAGAGATTCACATGAATTGCTGCAATAATAAAAGCCGCCATATTGTGAGCGGCAATTACTTTATAGATATGTTAGACAATATTACTATATGAAACTATAATCTGTTGAGGTTTACTGTTAAAATGAAAATCCCAAAACCTCTTGGTTAACTTCTTGATATTGTGCAACGTTAGATCTACCATGCAACGATTTCAGCCTAGTTCGCCGAGAACGATAGTTGTACGCACCGCTATGTCGACACATCAATTTGGCCCTCTCATAGTGCAACGCCACGTCTTCTGGCCGTGCGGGGGGAACAACATCACGGTGACGTTGCCAAACCTCTTGGTTGAGAATCGCCTTTGAGTGAAACATTTCTCGCGGTCATACCTATACGAGCGACTCGATGCTTTCAAAATGATGGCAGGCTCAGGGTCTGCATGAGTAGGTTCCTTGCTGGTATGGGTTTACGAGGTCAACCTCCACCGGCTTTTAGTAAGTACAGGTTTCGGCAATGTTTGACACATTCTAGGTATCGGCATCACACTTGTCCAGCACTCAAACCTAGCGCTAAATAAACGTTGGAAAACAGACGTCGGTCGATATAGGCGCATCAGCTGTCAGATATGGGAACATGGGATAGGTTAGATGAATTTGCAATACTCATTGCCTTAGCCAACTTAATGAAACGCCATTATGGGACACCCTTCCCTAGGTGGTGCATTAATGGGTGAGGATTGGCTCAAGGGGTTTCCAGTATGTGAGCGCTTGGTAAATTAACCTGGAGCAAGATAGACTCTATCGTTCAGCCTAGAAGTCTCCTTAACCCTACCCCTAGTACGGCGCTTAGTCTTTTGAGGATTTATCTTGCCTATAATTATCTTTTATAGGGGCAAAGATAAGAAATAGCTGTAGAGCTTTAAGAATGTTGGAACATTACTGTACTGTACTTACCAAAAGCAATAAAATATAAGATCAATAGGTATTAAGTAAATCCAGTCTTGGAGCAGTCTACATGCTGGTCTGTATTTCCGGTTGTAGCATATCTATTTCATATTTGCGTGGTTATAGATCGCCTAGGATGTAGTATTGCCTTTCTATATAACTACAATTGATATATAATTAAGCCTTATTTATTCCAGCTCTAGTGAATAATGTTATTTACTTTGGCTTAAAGGTATATAAGTTAAGCTAGATATAGTCAAAGGCAAGATGTAGAACCCTTATCCTAAGTACCTAGGCATCTGCCAAAAGTAGTTTATATTCCTATGAGGCATCGTAGGAATTAAACTCAATTAAGCCACTCCCTCTGTTTCTCAGTTTATAGTGCTGTTGAGTCATATAAATGCCTCTTGCCATATTTCTTATGTACTACTTCTGGACTTGCCGGCCGCCGACGGCATTATCTGTCTTGCCACTGTTAAAATGATCAAGAGGAATCAAGATATTAATCTTCATCTAGACCTATATCGCTATTAATATCATCAAAGTCATAAGAACTAGGAGTTCTATGCCTAAGTATATAGCAAATCTTGCCGTAAAGCTACTGGTATACCACATAAGAAGCCTAACCAGAATATTAAGGACGACAAGATCGACTAAGAATAGAGGTGTTGAGGCTACAATGAGATTGAGCCTCTAAAAATAAGGTTCTAATCGGTAAAGTGTAAACCGGAGCATTGTCGCGATCATAATGGCGACAATGGCGGTCATTATGGCGCTCATTAGAATGGCCACCGCAGCAGAAGATTCTTCAGTTAGGCCATTAGTTCCCGTTACAGCAAGCGCTATAAACGCAAGCGATATAGTGCCTAGGTTGGCTGTAAATAGCAAGATATAGTTATAATGGTAGAATAACCTCACAAGAATAAGTGTTAACGAAGGGCCCAGTTCTCTCGTTACTATCAAATTGAGGGGCTTATTAGGCTCAGAAGATATAAAGCTAGATGCCCTAGTTGGACTTACGTTAAAGCATTTTAATATAGTTTAACGATAAAGGCAAGAGATATTGCCATTAACGAAAATTATAGAAGAGAGCTTAGCATATATATATGCATTACTGTATACTATATGATTCAATTGACTTAAACCTTACAGCGCCACAATAAACGCAAGACAGATTATATTAAAGGTAAAAGAATGGCAACAGATTATTTATTATCTATACTGAAATGACAAATACCTAAGAACTACAGTCATTCGTCCGTTATTATTCGGCCTATGTTTTTAATAAATGTTGTTATTGTCTCTACGTAAGTCAATAGTTCATTCACTCTAGAAGCAGAACTAAAATTGGCCTTAATTTGGCGGTTACTACACATATAAGGTATAAAATATGTAGCATACTCGGGAAGCATAGTTTACATAAAACAAGACGTATCTTAATGTTGTTATCGCCTGGCGCATCTGCTCACCAGCCAGTGTTATAGGTTTCAATCAACGAAAGCTATGGGTGCTAGCATTCGGCCAGATATATCACAAGACCTCTCTATCGCCTATGACTGCATATTTATACTTAAAAAATTTTCTAATAAAACGTATGCATATGTACTTGCTCTTTTGGCCATAAATACGATCTCATACAAATTATATGGCTACACTCAATATTGCCAAAGTGCTAATAGCCAGGATGGCACTAACCCTTATATTCTATATCTACCTTTATCAACCAATACATCAGGCGATCTAGTATCATCCAGAGACGTTAGAGACGTCTATAACCTAGGCCCAAGGGATCAACATTTATGGCTTATAAGGGCCAATAGTTATCTAATAGAATAGATCTGTCCTAATTGTAAAAACCTGGAATAAGGCCTATTTTTTAAATGTCATTATTGTAGACATATAAGATTTAAACGATGTATATAGACCGAAGGTTATATACAACTGGCGACCTTATATGTATAAACCTTTATACTGCATATTAATGTCTTTCTCTTTCCCTTCTTATAGTTCTTATACTATAGTAAGTATATTCTTAAATCTAACAGCAGACATATTACCTTACTTTAATAATCTGCCAAAAGCCTCTACATTCTTAAATGGCATACTGTCAGTATCTCTATATCAATTTTCTTTTATATCTAGTATTAAAAAGATTTATTCTTTACTATAAATATTACGCTCTATCTTAATTCTACTAGACTTAGAATTTAAAGAACTTATAAGTCTAAATATAGTTTAATTGTATTAAGGTCAATATCTCTAATCATAGGCACATTTAAGAAAATGGGATTTATTTATTTATTTATTTATTTATAACCACCATATTCACAATAAGATCTCCCATATTATTAGACTAAGCAATATGAAACTCAATATGCCCTCTTATTTATACTATACTGTAAAACAATACACCCGGCATATCTAAGATAAAGATCTCTTCTACTAAAGCGATATAATATTATCTTTTGGAAATATACTAATGTTAACTGTTCTAATATAATCCTAGAGAATATCTATAATTGCTAAGTTCAGCTAATCTATGGCTTCTAAGAGCTTATAGAAGAAATCTCAGTAATATACAGCGTCCTCCCGCTGCTGTCTGGCTTCCTGCGCAAGACGTTCAGTTTCGTATTGCAGGGTGGAGATATTTTCCTGCAACTGCATCCAGGTGATTGCGTCGTAGGCTGCACTTGTCTCCATTATGGAGAGCTGGTGGCTCAGTAGAGTTATGCGCTCAGTTACTTCGTCAGATTCTATTGCATCCATATTAAATGTTGATACACAGAATGGTAGTAGGCTTCCTAAGCGCAGTTGGCCGCCTTTTAAGTCGCTCTTGGTGTATAACACGGCATAGAAGCTTCTTCCCACTTCTATATAAAGCCTTAGATATGCTTCAGTTCTGTGGTTATTGAGATCCTTAGAAGACAAATGGGCTACTTCTGTCATATAAGTCCAAGTATAAGTATGACTCTACTTTGTCATCAAACTAACTTCGGCAGGTTCAACCTTAACACCTATTCTCATTTCTACTTCTGTTAGGCAAGCAGGTTCTGCTTTTGTGGGTCATACACTAACCAATGTGCGTTGCAAGCCTGTCCCTGTATCTTCGTAAGAGGAGCCTATCCTCGCTTGCTTCTTGACTTATACCGCCGGTTGCTTGATATAGATTAAGTCGCTATATCTTCAGAGCGGTAGACTAATCACACTTTGCGTATATATAGCGGCGTACCTCTGGATTTCTTCTATATAGTATCTTCTAATTTGGCATAATGCGCTAAGGTATAAGTCCTCTTCTTATTTAATTTATAAAATGCCATAGAAGATAAGTATAATTAGATTATAGGATTTTACATATTAAAGTATAAATATAACTGCCGTTATTATGTTATAATACGCTATACATTTAGTAAGGTCTATTAGTGTCTTATAATAAACTATAACAGTTAAATCTAGAGGTTACTTTTTGGCCGCGATCGGTATGGCAGTTAGATCTAATTAGACGAGAAGCTTAAAAGTTCACGATTTACTATATCTATGATTAGACCTCTAGCCGCTTATTCTTAACTTCTGGCCTTATATAATCCCTTAACCCTAGTATTTTGACTTTATGATACTAATAGCCTGCTTATGACCCTATTCTATGTGTCCTATACGCCCTATATCTAAAGAACTGTAGCCTTTAGAATATCTAGCTCCCTGCTTATTTCCTCTATTTTCTTCTATATACTAACATTTATGCCAAATAGGTTATATGTCAGTATGGCATTTAAGGCTGGCTTATACTTACTAGAAGTAGATTTGCGCTTTTAGGCTTCTAAAAGTAGATAAATTGTTTAACAGAAAGTACTAAGCGACCTATGGCTCAACGGACTATAATAGTTAGGCATATTATGTCTATAATCTAAATTCAATTTCTTACTCTTTGAGTTATAATCTCTAAAGTTAAGGGGTTTTAGAAGCATTCTGATTATTAGCTGTATTACAATAGAAAGGGTAAGACAATAAAGTTAACTTCTTAAGTAAACCAGCTATATTTATAGCTATAACTAGAGCTATATTAAGACTGTCTAGCGCTAAGTCTTTTGCATTTTTAATAAATTAATATGGCCGCTTTTAGGAGCTCTATTTCTGGCATCTCTAGATAGAAATAGGTATAAAATAAAAGGAGCTAGGCGAACTACTACTATACTTAACAGTATATTTAATTAATCTTATTTCTGCCAACTATCTATCTAATAGAGTCTAAGATATTTTAAAAGTATAAGGTAGACCTTTATGTCTTTTGGCGGTAAGATTAAAGTAGATTACTACCATATATAGTAGTTAATTTATTTGTTATTCCTTAACTCTATGACTATATATAGTTACTATCTTAGTCTATTAGTACTATATTTTAAAGCTAAATCCTTAAGGCTTTTAGTATAAATAGATAATTCTATACTATATATATTAATATATCTTTTACTTCTTTATACTACTATAAAGCGAATTGCGCTTACATTATAGCACTTAAAATATATTATTATAATATTTATATATACTGTTTAAGGTAATAAAGTATCTAAGATTAGAAGATTGTTAGTATCCTATAAGATAGGCAATAGATAAAATTAAGATATTTTTACTTTCTAGGGACACTTTTTATAAAATATATTTACTTTATGCCTAGTCTTATAACCTTTAAGCTAGATAATATAGATTATTAGGGTCTCTGCACTATTTTCTCCCTTATAGCTATTAATATAAAAAGCTTTATATTTTTAACTACTTTATAGAGGTTTTTATACTAACTTTACTATACGGTCTAAGGGGACAGTTTAGTAGTATTTATTCTCTCTGCTATATCTAGTGCTAACTATAGCGCCTAATAGAATTAGTCGCTTCTTTATAGACCTTTAAACTCTTTTCTGTCGCTTAATAAGGCTTTTAAAATCTTCTTTTACTAATATATTGCCTTTAATTCTGTCTTTAAGTTTTTATAGGTCAGCTAGATAGAGCATAAAGGTAAAAAATAGGCAATAGATTTAGGATTTATTTAGGGCTCTTATATTTACTCTTTATTGCTCTTATGGCCTTACCACTTTACTTAAAAATATATATAACCTTAATATTAATAACTGTTATGCTGTCTTAAAATGTTAAAGGCAATAATGGCCTAAGTGAAAGTATTTATTAAACCTAGGTCGTCCTTAAAATATAAGGAGCAAAAGGTAAATAGCTAAAGGTTTAAGTAGTATAGTAAAAGCAATAAATAGGGTAGAAAGTAAATAAATAAAATTGAATATAGCGCTTATATCTTTATTAATAAAGTAATCTTAGATAAAATCTATTAAGTATTTAAGTTAGATTAATATAAATATAACAGTCTAGGCTATATATTATTGAAAAGGCTAATGATAAACGTTTTACTTATATACTGTTATTTTTATAGTTATTATTTGTTTTAGCTATAATAGTCATATGGCCGGTTTAAAAACACTTAAATACTATGCTATACTAAAGTAATTAAAATAATAATATAATATTACAGAAGATATAATTATAAACAATAGAAAAGGTAATCATTAAGTTAAACAGAAAGTCCTTTAACCCCTCAATCTTACCACGCTACAATAGAGTATGCCGATCCTCTTAGTAAACAAATCCAAGGCCGAAAGCAAAAATGACCGTAGGATAATAGTACACCTAGATGGGAAAGGTCCCTGAATTGCTATGGGCCGATGCTTCATGTATATAAGCGCCCTAAACGGGCCTATAACTCAATAAAAAGATATACTGATAGGCAATAAATAGAAGTAAAAGAGTTTAAAGTCATTTTTAGCCGGTTTATATTTTCTTTAGATTATTACATTTAGCTCTAGACTACAGCTTCTATTAAATTATATTGCGCAGATTATATAAACGATAAGGTCTATGCTATTTTCTGTCTTAAGCCTGCCTTATTATCTACTTATTTCGAAAAGCCACTCCTATGGTTGCATAATAGCAGCTAAGTTTGTGTATGCCATTTATCCAACTTTTGCCATAAATTTTAAATTCCTTTTATAGAGCTTTATACTTATCTAAAGCGTTATAGTACTGCCAATTTCTATATATAAGTATGAATTATTAGTAAGTTAAATAGATATAAAAGATAAAGACTGTTATATAAAAGAGTTAAAATTCTTAAAAGGTACTTTAGATATACTTAAAGCTATTGCTTACTTTCTATATAACTTCTTTCTATAAATGCAGCGGCTAAAGACGCTAAATTGACAGTTGGTATAAAAAAAAAGAAGAAGAAGAAAAAGAAGAAAATAAGCTAGAAGTAAGGGAATCTTTTTTATATAAGATGGTGAGTTTTAATATATAAGTAGCTGATATATACTTAGTATATTCTGAATTTAATCTACAGTAGGGTGCTATCTCTTTATTCTTGCTTTATGTAACTAGTGTATTTCTAGAGTCTTAAGAGTCTTATGTTTAAAGGATTTAAGGTAGAAGTACAGTAAGTTGGCTACTAACTGTAGATTCTTACGCTGAAATTAGGCCGCTTATGGTTGAATATAGCGTTATTGTTCTATATCTTAGACATTCAGTAATCAGTAAGAAGAGGCCAAATTTAATCCAAAACCTTGGATCAATTAAGGTTAAGAAGTTAATATAATGATATATAATAAATAGTCTTTATCTATAGAACTGCTAGATTTGCTATAGGTCTATAATAATAACAGAAGAAAATAAGTGTTCTCTAATTCTATTTATAGGAAGCTTTTTTAATTAACTCTTAAGGCTATTAATCGCTATAAGAACTCTATTATAGAAACTATTTACTGCCAAAAGTGACATTACTGACCTTAAAGGTCAATCAGCCGCATAAAACAAACGGCCTAGTATCCAGTAGGATTATATTGACATATAGAATATAAGATTTAATGAATCAGAATGTATATATTGTGTTTTCCTTAGATGGCCAAATATAGATATATTGTTATATTTAAGAGAGGAAATTTATAAAAAGTGTCTTTAATAGATAGGTTAAAACTAATTTAGTAGCCTATGGTTATAATCTTATAGTTTTATTAGATGCTTAGGTTCTATATAAAATACATTAAATTCGATTGAAAGAATGTAAGCGTCTAATATAAGTAAGTAATATATCCTATGACTTAGATAAAGGCAGAAGAAATATAGCTATTGTTTATTATTAGGTGGTAAAAGGATATAGAAGTCTAGGTTATTAGATTATAAAAGGAGAGGCAATCTTTTTAGTATATCTATTGTATTTTTTATTATCTTTATTAGCTGCCTAGATTTTATTCTTTCGGCTTATAATTCCTTCTATAGCTTCTTAGTATACCTAACTTAAATAATACTTATATCTTTAAACTTAAAATTTAATACCAATCAGACTGTTAATAGCGGTAATAAATATATCATAAAGGGCAGGTTAATTAATTGAGCTGCTATATAGTATAGTACTATTTAAGGTGTAGCATCTAGGTTTTACTGCGCTAGACTGGCATAAAGAGTTATAGCAAAAAGCCGCCAGAAGAAATAAGGACGAAATATTAAAGCTGATTTTCTCTATACGTTATTATTATTAAGAGAAATTATAAATCGCTAGAAATAACCTAAGGCTACTGACAGAGTAATTAAAAATATAATACAGGTCGTTCAGTATCTAGCATTACTGCCTTAACGTTATATATACATTATTTAGTTATTAGTACTTATACAGTAATATCCCTTTTAGGATTTATTATATCTACTATAGTTTATTCTATTATTATATTATATTAGTATGCCTAATAGAAGCCATGAACTTAAATGTCTAATGCACTATATATTCTTTGCTATTTCAAAATGGCATCTTTATCTTAATATCTTTATTGTCTCCTTTTCTTTAGTTCTTATCTATCTGCCCTTAGTGTTCAAAATCTTAATTATAGACTTATATAAGGGGGTATAGCAATATAAGAAAAGGTTAATCTATTATAATTTCCTTATTACCTATAGAGATTATCTATATAATTATAAAGTTATACTTACTTAATAGCTAGGCTTTACTCTTAGAGTTATGCCATATACTCTATAGTATTTATAAACCTATATTGTATAGAAATGACATTATAAACTATAGATCTTTATTTATCTTTTATGCTATTGTCTACTATTAAGACTGATATAATGCATTAAGGATCCTTATAGCAGTAAAGGAGGGTAGAACTAACTTTAGAAAATGCTAGGACGTTAAGAAATCCTATCCTCTATCCTTTTATTGCATTAATGTAACTCTCTTCTTGCCACTTTATCTGGCCGTATAGAAAGGATTAAATAATATCATTAACTATCTTATCGACTAAGGTCTTAATGTCAATGACATAAAGGGCCTATATCTTACCTAAAAGACATCACTTATAGAAGTAATTCTTAACCATTAAGAAATAATAGCTATACTAATAGTCCAATAAGGCGCTTTAAGAGGCCTATGTCCTTTAAACTTAAAGGCATTCTAGGCAACTATATGAGAAGGTCTAATATATTTGCTAAGAGCCATTATAGAGCAGAATAGACTAGATATTAATGCCGATATTATATATAGATATACTCCTTTAAACTCCTAAAAGGATATTAATTGCCTTTATCCTCTAAATCCATCTAGGTAACCCTATTTTTATCTATAGTATGCTCTATAATAGGAGTGTAAGGGATAATTTTTATGTATAATAAATATAGGCTATATAATTCCTTTGGCGCATTAATGTATTAGGTAAGGTGTTTATAGTAAGTAAGAAGCTTTTAATATATATTGGGGCCTTACTGTATCTATAGTAAGTATATTTAGGTTCTTTATGCCGGCAAACAGGGCGCTTAAGTATATAAATATCTTTACTTAACTTCTCTATCTCTATTGGCAACTGCAGCAATTATATAGGTTTAATAGAACTTTAAGAGGTCTTATAAAGTTAGGTTAAGTATAGACCTTAATTAGCATTTTTAGTACTTTTAAGATAATGGCTGAAAGTTAGATCTATTGTCGTTAAGCTGACATTAAAAGATCTATTGGCTTAGCTAGGATGTAGATCTTATATAGGTAAGATCGACAAGATATTAGATGGCTGACTGAAGCTTATAGCAGTATAATCGTTTATAGGCTTAATTGCGCAGAATTATAAGTAGATAGAGGTAGTGGCAGTAGGTATAGAAATAATAAAACGGGAGATATATAGGAAATAGATTATAATCTTTTAAAAGGCTGCCTATACCTTACCTTTTAAATAGGGCTAACCCTTTACTGTTTTATTATACCCCTAAGTCAAACTATTAATATTAGTAGGGTTAATCCTATATATTAGCCCTTAGGTCGCTAGGACCTAGATCTATTTGCCTTTCCTATTATATTTCTCCCCTGTTAAGTAAGGCATATTACTTGTATAGTGTGCTTCTACAGTTAAAATTTACGCCCTGGTTATGATTATACATAAAGAGATGAAGAAGCATCTAAATCGGCCCTGAAACCTCGGATTTTTTTTATTTTATTTTTTTGATGACTTAGATACTTCTGGACCTTTCTCGCTCTGTTTGACTTCTTGCGACCTAGACATCTCGATCTTCGGACACCACTAGGCGATAAGGTTTAATCATAGAATAGTCATTCTTTTGTCTGGTCATCTGAACCACAGAATTAATGTTAAGTGTATAGCCATATAAGCCGTCATTCGGGGAGAATCTGTGGGCTTCAGAATCGCTACTTGAGAAGATATGCCCGGTGGGGGCCCGATAGAGCTGGACAATTAGGGCAAAGGTTTGGGGATGAGGCGCACTTGCTGTAACGTAGCGACTCGTTGGGCCTTACAATATGGTTCTCTTCTGATGGCGTGCCATTTTGTACGTTAAAGCCTTATAGCTTTTATTGCAATTGTGCTAAGATGTTACATTCCAGACAGTATGTAGACTAGCATGGAATAAGGCATAAATATATTCTTAGTAAAGACATAAAACCTATATAAGCTTCTTAGTTAAAATAAAAAATGCTTTAGGGCAGCCATTAGACTCTTATAGCATCTTAACTTTAAGCTTAAGATAATAACTGCCGTTACAGTTGGCCTATTTAGGCCGCTGTCTTGGTTGTTGAGATTGGGCAGGGTATAAGCCATCTACAGCTTTATAATGTAGATGTAGAAGAAATAAAGCTAATAAGTCTATGTTCCTAATCGCAACTGGACTTAAAAACTGACGATTAGTTTATTATAGGCTGAGAAGTTATGAACGGTATTGCGTTGATCTGTACGTTGAATGATATAAGATAGTCACCTACTTTGATAGCATTCTTGTAATATTAAGTGTGGAGTGTCTGAAAATGAATGTATCTTAGCTACTGACCTAGGATTTTATATAAGGAGATATATCTGCTATTCTTGGAATAATCCTATCCCTATGTGAAGCTTTTTCTGAAAATTAAAGGCTGGCATTCTAGTACTTACTATCAGAAAATTAGGCTTTATGCTCTTCCCTTAAGCTATTCTTTAATGTAGAATTAAAAGCCTATTGATTTAAATAACAGGCCGGATTATATATATAGAATTATAGTAAACATAACTCTTACCGTAGGATTCTACTACTACCTAAAGAATGTTCAATAGTAAGTTAAGACACTAAATGCTTAAGTAAAGTGCCTAGTTGTAAATGCTTTAGTAGAGTGCATACTGCACTTTCTTATATAGAATTGCAATATATTAATCCCTAACGGCCAAATAGGCTAAAAAAGCCAGGTAAGGTTTCATGCCTTATTATCGCCTTATTTATTTAATATAGTTCTTCTTCAATTTATAACAGAATAATTACTACTCTTCTAAATAAATCTAGACAGATATAAGATAGAAGGTCTAAAATTGGCCGATATAGACGTTAGGCTAGGCATAATATACAGGCAAGTGACAGCAATATTAAAGTTCTTCTCTATAAAAAAAAGAAAAAGGATATACTATACTTAACTCTCTCTACTCTATCCAAATAACCTAATATCTCTCTAAAGAATACTAATTATTATATCATTTTAAAAGAAGCTTTTGCCTTAAGAATACCACTATAGCTCCTAATTTATACAATAAGACCCAGATTTTATATAATTTAGTAGATAAGTTTAACCATACTAAAGATTTACAGTTAGAGAGGCTAAAAAATATATATATTAAGAATTATATAAGGTTTTATAAAGTTCTACTTAGCATTATAGGCCTATTACATTTAGCCGGAACACCTATACTTAATAATATCTATACCCCTTTAGCTATATATAAATCTACCCTTATTGTCAGCTACTCTAGAGAATATAAGGCCTTTAATGCCTCTGGCGGTATATATATTAAAACTTTAAGAAATAATATATCTTGCGGTCCTATCTTTATTTTTTAAAATCCTAGGCAGATAGTTATCTTTACTTAAGCGCTACTAGGTATATAAAATGCATTCGCTAGGTAGATAGAAGCGACTAATAAGTATATTAGGCTTAAGGCTATTAAGCCTTCTATTATCGGTTTATAGGTTTATCTTTTATATACCTATAGCTATAAGAGCGCAATAAGACAGAATATAGTTATAAAAGCCATATAGTATGCCTATAATATACTATAAAAGTTATTTGCTGATCGATATAATATCTTAGACTTCTTTATTAAAGGGCAGCTAGCTTTCGATAAAAAGCCCTCTTAGGGAAACGTAAAGTAGGCTTATAGTATTAAGACCTTAGTCTAAGGAACGATTTTATAAGAAGCCTATTAGAAGATCTTTAGCTATATTACTAAGCGCTTCTATATTGCCTAAAGGACTCTTAAAGAAGGCAAAATAAAGAACGGTCAGTTTAGTTCTAATATAAATATAGCCAATATTATTATAGCTATATTTATTGCGACTAATTAAGACCTTATTAGTACTGCTAAAGTATCCTAGAGCCATTTAACCTTAGAACTTAACCCTAAGACTGATAAGCTTTATATAAGCCTCTACTTTTTGTCCCTGCCTATAGGCACTATTAGAGGCAGTATAAAATACTTAATATAGAAAGAGGCTCTTAAGATGCTGCAATATAATAGAGATAGGCCAGACCAGAAGGAACGGCTAGCCGGGCTTATTGCAGCGTTTAGCCTTACACTTAACGTCAGCATAAGCTCAGCTATCGCTAATGACGGCTTTTTGTTGGCCAGTCATTTTGCCGTTTGAGTGAGAAGTGAAGGAGGAATAGAATAACCGAAGCGATAGAAAGATATATATCTAGTTGAAGGTAAAGAAGGCTATAAGAGCCCTAGGGAATCATTCTTATACTATATATATAGTAAAACATTATATAGGTCCTCTGGTTTAGGCCCCTATATTTTTAATGGCTTAGCTGTAATTTAGATCTGGCTTATAGTATGCCTTAGCGATAGTATTAAGCTTAGCCACTGGTCTAAGATTATAGCCTATATGGCCCAGTTTAAAGGCAGGGTCTAAATATATCTAGTCGTCTAAGGAGGATATACTATCTTAAACCTTATTTACTATAATACCTTATCTACTTATTAATTTACTAAACGTTTTTATAAATAGTTATTGGCCTTAAGATTAATCTGCCTTTACTTTAACTGCCATCTTTATCTCTATAGCACTAAAGATAAGGAGGTTATAGAATAGACCTAGATTATACTAGTTGTAGTAGTTGCCATTCTTTTTTAGGCCGCTTCTGCATTTCTCTTAGCCTATATACTCTTTAAATATACCTTTAGTAGATAGCATAAGAGTAGGCTTTTTCTGCGTCTCATATATCTCGCTTTAGTACTCTATTGGCCTATTGCAATGTTGCTAGTATGCCTGGCAGCGCTTTTTTTGACTTTATTATTTTGTATACATCTAGAAAGAACTAAGAAGTAGATAACAATACTCTGTCTTAATCTATACATAGGTACTTTGCTTGCTTATTCGGACGTAAGGGTTCTACGGCAGGAAGTCCTTTAAGAATATGGGATATGGAGGCCTGTCGACCGTCCAGCATAGCAGCAGCCACGAGGCAGTGGAACCGTATGACAACACGAGATTGAGCAGTCAAGATCACCTTCACCGAGGAAGTAATACCTCAGCCATAGAACAAGTCAACGGTTAGCACAGCCCAATGGTATACAACACTATGGACTCGCCTGCTGAGTACCTAAAGGCCGCAGGGGACAGCGTTTTCCAGCCTCCAATACCAGGTGCACCACCGCCTATCTATATATCCTTATCTTAATAGAGAAGCGGCCATACTGGGGTCCTTTAAGCGTCAGCCCCTATCCTATATATAGAGCATAACGCTAACTCAAATGGCATATAGGTTATATAAGCTTTATGCCTAATATTTTGTAACCACCTTAAAGCATCTAAGATATATATAACTAAAGCCGATAGGACAATCAGAATATCTATATATAATAAGTTATATATTATCGTTTAAGGGTTACTCTAACTATAAGTAGTCTTAAGAAACTCTATCAAAATATATAACAGAGAAAGATAAGAAAGGGAAATTAATATAATATATTCTCTTAAGTGGCTATTCTTATTGGTATTAATTAAGCCTAGCCTTTATAAATGACTTACATAATGGTAATAATGCTATATATTTTATATAATAACGCTAGCTTTCTATAAAACTATCCTCATGGCTTAGACTTAGCTTTTACTCTGACCGAAAGTATAATATTATCTTATTACACCTTATAACATGCCCTACTATAGCACCTTATAAACCGCCTTATACTGATAGTCCTGTTTACTAGCTTATATCACTCTAGAGACAGAAGTAGACGCCTATAGCTTTTAAATACTACTTAATTAAAAAGCATTTTCCCTTTTCTATAGGAACTATAAACGATATAACACTCTTTTTACACCTAGATAAGACCGATGGCGGTATAGTATAGAAGATTATATAGTAGTAACTATAAAACACCTAAGTATTAAACGCCATATCGTTCTACCTCTTTCCCCTTTTACCGCTTAATTTATAAGTATAGATATAAGGGATCGCTTTGCGGAGTGCGGCTATGTCAGTTATCTCCTTTAGCTTAGATACTATATACTCCTTAAAAAGCGGATTATCCTATGCTTTTAAGACAGTTTGGCAAGCTAGGTTATATTATATTATACTATTATATAAAGAGGCCTTATCTAAATGGGAAAGAACTATAAGTCTCTTTTTAGAGTGGGCCTCTGTTAGGTTCTATATATCTTGAACGATCTTCTTACTGCTTGACCTAGTGCAGCTAAAGTCTAACTCAGTAGGCAAGACGCTTCTATTTACTGGCATAATATTGCGCCTTTAGTATGTCGCTTTCTTTGTAGAATTAGAAATCTAACTGATAGAAGTCCTAACGATCTTCATTAGCCTTAATTATCTAGAGACTATTTTCATAATTGTTCTAGGATGCCTTATTGAAGATATGGCATCTATAGATGGCCAGAAGATCCTGTCAGCCGCGCAATTCTTGGCTAGTCTGATGCATAAGTTGCCTCTAGGCGCAGGACGTATTGCGACTGAACCAGTCAGACTTTATCTAGAAGGCGGTCCTCCTGATCTCAAAGTTAAAGCATTTTATGACAGCGCTGATGCCCCTTCCGTAAAACTTATTATGCCGCTGTACAGCAAAGGCTGTCGACACAATTAGAGCCCTACCAGTAGGTCGATAGGTTATTCTCTATTTGGCTACATATAATCTAGGTGTTACTGCCTTTACGTAATGTAGCCTTATTTACTATTGTATTTTTATAACCCATAAGAGCCTACGGCGCTCACTTTCGGTAGGTAAAGCATCATACACTGTATACTTTACTCCCTTGCTATCAGTATTTGCCAACCTACTTGGCCGGCCTTAACAGACTCTTGCTTCTAAAGACGCCTGTTTTCGGCGGCATTAAAATTTATATATCTGCTCCTCTGCTATCTAAATGGTATAATACCCTCTCTATTGGGCCGAAAAACCTGACTTATTCTATATATAGCCTATGCCATATGAATAAGCGGCAAGGCGATTACGGTTAACCCTATCTATGCTTTAGTAGAACTGAAAGTTATAGGACTGAGACTAGACAGTCTATAATGGTTGACTGTCAGAGCGGTGGGAAGGCTGGGTATTAATAAGGTTGGGAGTGATACTAAGACTCTAGCATATTTGCGGTTATGATAAGTAGGTGAGAAGATCTAGGGTTAAACGGTGCACTAAGCCCGACAAACTGTACCTTAGCAGTCAATTAATTGGAGCATTAACGCTTAAGGTCTTTAACTTGATCGGTGAAAACTCCTATACTATATTTCTATCTTTCTTATTTTTTTTTCTTTTTTCTTATCCTTTTTTCTTATCCTTTTTCCTTATCTTTTCTAACGTCTCATCTTGTACGTATGCCAATTGTCCTTTGCGACCTCTTTCGAGACGTAGGTTCATCTACAATCGCAACCTTACCCATAGGCTAAGTTCAATTAGTAGAAGACTCATTCTTAACCGTTTGAACTAGCTTCCTCATACACACTAACATTGCCTCGCCTTGGGGGTTTAGTATTTCGGTAGATTATATCCTCCTCCAGACGTTAACTTAAGTCAGAATATAGACTGCGTTCCTGTATATAATCGAGATAGGTGTATCCAAATCAGGATGACGTTAGATGTAGGCATTTCTATTAAGCATAGGAAGTGCAATCTGCTATTTATAAAATGCGAAAATCCTTCTCTTAGGGTAAATACGCTAACCTCAATCGTATCCCCAAGCCACGATAAAACGGCAAATTGGAATCATACTGCTCCACTATCCGAACCCTCCTACCTCCTGTACGGCATGGCTTATCTGAACACGCTTTGTTCAGGAAGTAGGCAATTGCCATAGCCATGCATCATGTAATATAGCAACTTGGTCACTCTCACTGTTCCCAAAGATTTGACACATCCTTGATTGTGGAATTCTTCGAAGTGTTGATTTGCCATGTGGTTGTAGACTACCCTAGAGCCAAGCCCATGATAATTAAGGCTTGTTGGCATCGTACCGCTTCCTGATACCTACATGATACAGATATGAACAGACGAGATCAGCTGCGTAACCTCGACTTGATAGTCGGCTTCATGATTGCAGATGGTCGGACGACATGCAAGATTACGCCTTCGAACGTGAATCTGTCCAGCGGCGTTTGGGTGTTGAGGTTGCTTTTCGGAATGGTGACATTATGTGGTGACATCATCCTCAGCGTCTAGAAAGGAACGCAAGCCGATAGGTTAGGTGACACAAACAGCCTGGAGTGGCTGGGCGAATTAAAGGACCGAATTTTGACAGTTCTTAAGCCCTTCACGTAGTGGGTCTTAACCAAACTCAATCTAGCATAGTCACTTGCTTCACCCATTTAAATTCTCCCTTTATCTCTCGCCCAGATTTCCTATTTATTTCTTCTCTATAAGCTCCTATAAGCATAAGTCAGTCAGAGATACTCCTTTCTTTTTTTAAAAATATATAAATAAATTAAAAAAACAAAAAAAAATAAAAAAACAATAAAAAAATATAATCCTTTTTTTTCCTTAACCTTTTTTTTTATCTATCTTTTTTTTTTTTACCTATAGGTCCTGTTATATGTCTGTTGTAGGGCTCTTTAGACTAGTCCCTAGCTAAGCCTCTGTCGTTAGATAGACTCTTAATTGCCTATATTATGTATAATAGTATAGTTAAGTAAACCTCTAAAACGAAAAGCGGCCAATCTCGGCTTTTATAGGACTGTAGATATAGATAAATTGGCCTAGTTCTTAAATAGGTAACACCCTGTCCGATTTTAGCCTAAGCGTATATATATGCGGTCATTCTGTAAGGACAGATCGGCGCCTACTTTTATAAAATTCTAATAAAAAACGGCCAAATTGGGCTCACCTTGCCCATATATTAACTAACTATATATAAACCTTAAGTTCAAAAAGTCTAAAAATTCGCTATCGATAGAGTATATCTTAGAGCCAGTTAGGGCCTTCCGTTTAAAACCTTATAATCTAATTCTACTTACGCTTAAGTCGACTTTGCCTTAGGATCTACCTACAGCTGTAAGTGCCTTAATACTATACTATTATGCCAACGGCTTAGTTTGGCCGAAAGGGCATTAGTCACTAATTTATACTTATATATATTGCCTACTTTTTTGTCCCTATCTCCTTAAGCCAATGCTAGACCTTGCCTTACATCGTCCAAATTGTGGCCCATTTCTTAAAGCCTATAACAGTCAGGCATTACGTAGATTCAGTCTATTGATGCAGATTGATATATATATTTATGTTATGTTATATTTAAATTTTGCCCTACTTAGAGGTGCCGCCAATTTGTTGCAAAATCTTAAAGTATCCCTGCTTACATATAATACCCTAGTACCTATTTAACAATAACAATAGGCTTTATACTGTATTACTTCACCCTATCGGCTAAAATAAGCCGCCAGGCATAATAAATTGAATTATATTGTATTGTATTATACTACTACTTCAGTATAGAAATAGTAGACTAAATTATTGTCTTATGTAATGCATAAAGCCATTAAGAGTTAAGAAGCAGAATCTTAGTTGTTAAAGTATACTGATATGCCAGTAGCGACAGCTGATAGGCCTAGTATACAACTAGTAACGGTCTTAGTACCTTTTCGCTAAGGCCATTCTTAGTTCTGCAGCTAGGTCAATTGATTTTACTTTATAGTATAGGGAAGAGGGATATCTTGCTGTCCTAATATATACCCCTATACTAGCGCGCTATTATTTTAGGTAACTTACCTAGCTTCTGTCTGACTTAAGACGATTTATGCAGTCTAAATATTGCTTCTTTAGTACCTTACTTTAACTTTAGTAGCTTATTAGCGTTAACTTTAGCTTTTATATAGTTTATATAATATCCTATAATATAGAGATTTAATATAGTTTATTTTAATAAAGTATACTATTAATCTATTAAAGTATAAAAGTAGATAGATAGATAAGGAAGTATAGACACTAAGATAAAAAGCAATAAAAAGATTAATAATAAAAATTTAAAAAAGTAGAGGGAAAAATCCTAAGGCTAGAAACACGAATCAATTTAGTATGTTAAGTTATTTCCAGTTTTACGTGGCCCTATGAAATGAGGTCCCTGTCATGGGTTTCTTCTGATCTGAGAGTACAGCTTCCTTCAGCGGTGCGAGAGTCAGGGTCTTGACGTCGACGCTAAATTAAGTGTTACCTAAAAATACAGAGCCACGCTATGCCATAAACGCCCTAGATCATCAGTGCAATAGTGCTTAATCTCTGAGCGACAACGTCCGCTTCTGCCGCGTCTGTTTTCCGCTTCTCTGATCAGTGGCAGATCAAAAAAAGAGAAAGTGGATCTAGAAGCCGTTTTTGCTACTCAGGTCGAGACGTTACCTGCATCGCGACGGAGCCCGAGCGATATCCTAAAACTGTCACCCAGCAAGAAAGATGGAAAAGTGGAAATAGAACGAGGTGAAATGGAATCTTTACCGCATACATGGTTGTCAAGACAGCCATTGCTGCCGGCAATGACATTGAATTGTAGGAAATCCAGTCGCGCATCAGACTTGACCATTTAACAGCAACATAACGATAGGCTACCCTATACTAGGTAGCATCCTAAAATGGCGGGAATGAGTCGCCAATAGCTGCGGGCCTGTTTTGGCCGCAAGAGGGCGGTGCCACGCGGTGTGGGGTCTATGCAGAGCAAGTCGATCGTAAATGCAAATATAACCTTAGCGTAGGTAGGGGCAAGTAATATATAGAAGAAAGAAAGACTAAAGTAGGATATTAAAGAATAAAATAAATAATAGCATTATAAAAGTAAACCTATAGTTAAAATTTAAAAGAGATATTAGCTTTAATAGATATTTAATTTATCTTTATTATAAA
>JAJJWO010000439.1:0-88325 GCA_021655895.1 Fusarium sp. NRRL 66739
ACAGCAACAGCAACAACAACAGCAACAGCAACAGCAACAGCAACAGCAACAGCAACAGCAACAGCAACAGCAACAGCAACAGCAACAGCAACAGCAACAGCAACAGCAACAGCAACAGCAACAGCAACAGCAACAACAAACATGAGTATGCGCAGTCAATGTGCTTAGACGTAGCATGAACATGCCTATTGTTCTTTTCAGGCAGAGGTCATCGTGTAAGTAGTCTAGCAATTAACCTTGAACAGACATGATTCATTGTCAGGCGACCAAGCCTCGAACAAGATAATTTTCTATAACTGTACGATGAACCAGCCTCATTATGCGAGATCCTGTCCCATGCTGTTCGCATTGTTCTATAGAAACGCGGCGATGCTTCTCCGTGACAATAGACAACATAGGCCATGGCAAATAAAGTTTGCACGATATCTTGAACCATCTAGCGAATTCCATGCAAACCCATATCAGAAGTGAAGGCAACAATCATCTGCCGTCGCCTTACCAAACTGGACGACAAACTTCTCATCAAACACGTCCTGAAGCTATTTAAGCGCGACTGCATAACTAGAAATCTGCAAGGCGACAATTCGCTATGGTTGCCTTGAAACTTAATAAAAAACCTGCGTCTTGCAGGACAATTAGGTTCGATGACTGCATACACAAGGCGACAAGTCCTTGACGCCTTGTGACATCGAACCATGGGTTGTCTCATGGAATGCCTGATGAAGGACGTAAAACTCCTATTAAGTTCTAAGCGTAACAATCTAAGTCACAGACTTGACTTTCTAACTCAAATCTCTTTCCAAAAGGAGATTGTTTCTGCAAGCGCCTCATGTTTGCTGGACTATAGTTTGGGACATACATGGTCTGCTTTTACAAGTGAACATCACCCAACATCATGTTCCCGTAGAAACTACAAGACTGCCATCAACATTCAAAACAAACAGCTAATAGAGATTTTATTGCTAGTTTTCATTTGTTCACCAAATCAGCAGCTTCTATTCACGAGCAAGCTGCTTTGGACGCTACATGTCGCTCCAGAGATCTATATAAGCATACCTTGAACCACTGCCTGGAAACTGCGTCAATGAGCAGGTTATTTTCGTTTGTTTTTCGATATGCATGCATGTTACGCCTCCTATAGTCCTACCACAGGAAGCAGAACGCGTCCACGCATAATGGCACCTGATCACTCAAGTATCTGGCACTGGAACTGCTTGAACTCTGATTCTGAAAGGTATATATAGCCCTCCTCCCTCCTCTCTAGTCTTCTCGATTTCTTATTCCTTAGACATCATCATCACTCCAGATTTCATACCTATACCCAGATTCATACAGACTTTTTTACCAACTCTCATCATCATCATCATCACCTCCACCTTCACACTGATATATCTTCTCATCCCCTACTACCATCCACCTTTTTACCTTGTCTCTTTTCAAAATGGCCGACTCTACCACCAACAACAAGTGTACCAAGTCCTTTTGGCTTGACCTACACCGAGACCTGGCCAGCGGAGTGGTCAAGTTTTCAGACCTGGAGATCCCATGCTCCATCTGCTATGACCCAGTCACCATCTTCCCCCACGAGCACAAGGTGGACGTGGATGAAGACAAGGACAGAGACCACAGAGCCATGGTCCTGCCCTGTGGCCATATCATCGGCTACAGATGCGCCTTCAAGGCCATGAAGACCTGTGTTGATGACGGCTGCCGCTTCCGCTGTCCCTTCTGCCGGACAGACCTCACACACCGCTGCGGCGAACCCAACATTGGGCTACCTATGCCCTACGACATGAGTTCTCTGAACTCTATCCCTGCCCTTCTCTGCGACTCCGGCACCCTCCCTGCAGAGTGTGGAGACTGCCAGATGCTGCATACAATCATCAACATCGGCGAGTTGGCCAAGCTCTGGTATCCCAACATCAAGGCGCCCCTGTACGTCGGGGCGTCGATGACAAGAGCTGATGGTTTCAAACTCCATTTTGACGATTCTGTCGGCTCGCACTCGCAAATCGAGACAGAGGTGTGCCTTGACCTGCCGATCCCCAAGGATCTGCAGCAAGTCATCAACGAGCACATGAGCCGTGGACTCTTTGCAGGAGTGCAAGTCAACCTGCATGCATACTGCAACTTCGACCCCGCCCTGCGAGACCAATATGAGGCAGAGGCGCGAGAGAATGGTCGAAAGCTGCCAGCCGCCTTCAAGGACGCAGCAAAGATGATCATGGACGAGGTTGCCAAGGACAGAGAGGCCTATAGAGCCAAAGAGGCTGAGGCGCAAGCAAATCGCCGAAAGCTGCCAGCCCACTTCAAGACTGCAGCAAAAGCGCTGATGGAGGAGGTCGCAAAGGACAGAGAGGCCTTTAGAGCCAAGGAGGCTGAGAAGGCTCAGGCCCTCGCCGAATAAGATGAGCAAGTTTATCTCTGGGGACGTTTGATGCTCGGGTGTGGTTGAGTCTCCTTTCTGGATGTCTCCTTTTATATACGACTTGGTCTTTGACCTTTACCCCCTCTATTGCTTCGACATCATGAATGGTCAAGCTTGGATATATATGTTGGATGGGTCAAACTTCTGTTGTCTCCGACTCTCTACTTGGTCTTTGACTCTTTTGGTGGATTGGATTGGATCGGTTTTGTTATACCATCTGGAGGTTGGTATCCAGCAGCGATGGCTTTTTGGTTTTCTTATACATGGGTTGGTTTGGTTCAGTTATACCCTCTGGAGGTTGGTATCCAGTAGCGATGATTTTTGGAAGATACCCTCTCTGTCTATACAATACATCACCAGACGGCATAAATTGTCGTAAAAGCTCTCAAAATTCTCTCAAGACCACCCTAAGTGTGACATAGACATAAAACATACTTGACATAAGAATTCTTCAAAAGCAGTTCGTTCGTTCGTTCATCCATCATTCAGAATGCGCTGATTCCCAGACCAGCACAATCACAGAATCCGTAATATCCTTCTTGGCCTCACCCTCCTCCTCGCTCGATCTTCTCCGTAACTTGGGCTCATCGACAGCACCCCTCTTGACATAGGCCTGCCAGACATCACCCTCCTTGGTCGTCGCCGAGTCCATCAGCTTCCACACGTTGCGTCGTCCTGTCCAAAACAGCATCTTTCGATCCATCGTGTCCTCTCGCAGCTTGACCGGCCCGATCAGAGACCTCCGCCTCGACTCCATCGCTTTGCCCGCTGTGGCCAGTGGCATATCGGAGAGGTGGATGCCGTCCGGGTACTCGGTGATGGTGTATCCGTTGACGAGAACCCAGTTGTCGCGGAAGCGGTAGCGCTGCAGGAAACACGACTCGCCGCAGACGTCGGTGACGAGATGGGCCTGGCTCGGCGTGATGTGGTGTCGTTCCTCGTAGTCGTGCAGCGCCAGCGGTTTAATGCCCGTCTCATAGCTGTCCAGGTGGGATGAGTAGTCGTCGTTGTCCTTGGGCGTGTAGAAGCTCGGGAGGATATGCATCTTCATCTTGGTATGTTTCGTCAAGCATTGCTGCAGCAGCGAATCCCACCGCTGACTATCTCTCGGGGCACCGTCGAAGCAGGGTAGCTGTGGGATGCGCGATATAGCAGCGCGTGTGAGAAAGATGGCGCCTCCGCCGTAAGTGGTCATGAAGCCCTCGCCGATAGCCCAGTCGCCTCGCTCGCTGGGTAGACCGACATAGAGTTCCTTCTCCGAGTTGTATGAAAAGAGCCGTTCCTGAAGATACGATAGGTTTGGTAGAAAGATCTCTTCATCGAAGATGCCATACCACCTCTTCATCTGTCCCCTCTGAGCAAGTGCAGCGCTATACTTCTTGACCGCCTCGATCATGTTGAAGTACCTCTTGGCGGCAGACATCTGGCCCTCAGAAGTCGTGACATGGGCATCGATGCCAAAAGAATGCAATACCTCATCGAGCTTCTTGGCCTGTTGGTAATGACCTTGATCCAGCACAAGTAAAAAGCTTGCTCCATTACCATGCTGATTACCTCCTGTCATCCATCGAGCCCAATCCCTGGCAACGGCGTAGTCATTCCGGACTACCCTGTCAAAGCTTGTTGAGATTGCGAATAGGAAATCCGAGGCATCGACCTGGCCAGGCCGCGGTCCTCTAAGAACAGGAAGTTTTAGCTCCTGGCGTGCCACCAGATCCCGCCGAGCAGGGTCTCGAGTGTCGATAACTCTCGGCTGGTTTAGATGGAAATCTGCGTCAATATTGGTTACTGACGTCCGCTCAGAGTCCTGCTCTGAGACGCGGACTTTCCATACAGTCCACGAGGTATGATCCGACAGGCCAATTTGCCGTCTCAACCGGTCCAAATACTGTTCTTCTGGGACGGGTCCGCTGATTGCGATTTCGCCATGGTTGGTGCCGATCCTTGTTTGAGGTCTGTGTAGCGATTTGGTCTGAAAGAAGAGAACAACAAAAACCACAAGCACGAGAAAATGAGTGACTCGGCGAGGTAAAGGCGGAGGGCCACAAACCACAGCCATGGTGTAGTAGCGTAAATACCAGGCCGCAACAACAGCGGTCTAGTTATCCAGTAAAAGGAGTGACTTGGGTGGGTATAACCTGGATAGATGTCGTTGGCAGACTACAACGAAAACATGATCACACAGTGAGAGACAGACACTGCACTCAGCGAGAGTGGAAGAGAGGAAGCAATAAGTGCCATCTCACGAGATGAGATGTGAGGCACTTAAGTAATTAGATTGCACGGCTGAATTGGCAGTGGGGGCGTGATCATCCTTCGAAGCAATCATGAAACTAACACGACCCCGGTCGCACCACGTCAATAACGGTTAAAGAGGGGAAAAGCCAAGGCAAGCAATTAAACTGAGACATGGATCAAGGCACGAGATGGCTGATCAACGGGCAACTGTCACTATCTGGCACAGACAGGGTGGTAACAAGGTTCTCAGCACGGTTGTAGCGGGTATCGAAACTTCAACTTTCATTTCATTTGACTTCATCTCATTAATTAATCCGTACATCTCTTCTCGACTCCCTTTGCTCTCTCTGTTGATGGATGCTTGCTAAGCTCTCGATTCCGTCTCGTGGCCTACCACCCCCGGACTATTAGACACTATGACGGACTAGGGAGGTACAGTAATTTAATCTTTGCCAAATAAGCAGACTAATGCAGGTACAGTGACAGCCTTAATTGCGGGAGTAACTCGATTTCGGCAAGCAATCTAATAGGCGTCCGGCTGGCTAGGGATATGACCGCATTCTGTACTCCGTAGATTCTTGGCATTCGATTCCATCATGCGCTAGGCAGTCTTGCTTCCTGGACCCTTCTCTTCTTCCGCAAGGGTCTTGGATGATGCGACTGGGCTCTTCGTGCGCGGGATCGTGGAGGCGCCACGGTTTCCGGATGGCACGGCTTGGCTGGGGATATAAGCCGCGGGCATATTGGCATTGACTGTTCTTTTAGCGTGTTGATACAAGTCGAAGCACTCGGCAAGGGCTTCGTGGACCGTCATGTCGACACGCACCAACCCCGTCGTGAGAAGCTCTCTGATGTGGTCCTCGACATGCTCGAACTCGGCCTTGTCATAGCGGTAACGATCAGGGAGACCGCTGTTATGCAAAAGTGCCAGCAACCCCGCAATGACGGTATTAGCCGCGGCAAGGATGGTAATTGGCGTGCCCTTCTCGTAACTCATGGAGCCGAGTGCCGTGAGAGTAGCTCCCAGGATCAGTTGCAGAACTAGGAGAGCCCAGCGAACAGTGCTAGCCAAGTGGAACGAGTAGAGCAGAATGGCCCGACGATGGACAATGTCTCGATACAGGCCCCGAGGAAGGCCTCTGGATGGCCACCAACCGTTGCTTGGATGAACAGGTGCAACTTGTTCTGGATCGCGAATTCCTCCAACTCCTTGAGCAAAGACGGCCCATTCGGCCGCTGACAGGAATCGGTAGTGAGGAGCTTGGTCTGGATCTTGCTCCTGTCGCGACTTGGTTTCCTCATTGGGTGCAGAAGAACCAAGGGGATAATCCAGGTGTGGAGGCGACAATGCGCACCTGGCAGCAGCCGTGCTGGATTTTGGAGTCTCTGACATTGTTGACAGGGGCTGCAGACTGTATTTGATGAATATGGGAAGAATTGGGATGAGTAGGGGTCGACGGAAACTGTTGCCGAGATTAGAGAGCGCGAACCATATCGCAAGACGGCATTTCGTAACTTACAGGAGGGAAAGGTGATGGGAAGCACTGCAACGATTGTTGAGACCTGTTGGATCGAAACCAGCGATGGACTGGGCTGAAATACAGGATGGTAGAATGGATGAAATTATAGGCACCTAGGTGTCTTGATGACGACTCCCTCGATACTTTCCATTCTTTACCTGGATTCCGATACTTTCCTCTGGTCTTTCCCGGCTGACTTACCTAAATACCCAATGTCTAGGTAGAAAGAGCATTCCTTATCCAGTATGGGAGGCAGTACCGAACGATGAGGCACTTACAGGCTCTCTAAAGGTTGAGGCCGGAGCCTCACTGTCTTGTATCATGTCTCACTCACCTTAAACAAGCCGTTGGCCGGTATGACCAAGTGAGACTGGCAATCTACAACAGGGAACTTTCACGAACACTTCTATTCAGAGATCTGAGCTACTAGAATGGTGGCTTTTAGATATTGACTTTTACTGCTGGCTCTAAGTGATAATTACTTGCCTGGTAGAGGGAATGCTGGGTACATAATGAGTCAAGCAGAACTTAAAGGGAGACGCATGATGAATCACTATCTGATTAGAAACTACTTACCTATTCATTTAGTATTTAGTAAACGGCCAAATATCCCTAGTCTTTATCCCACGCTTTAGTATAGCGTTCATTACCGGCACTGCTAAGACTTTGTTGTTGCGCTTGCACATGCAGATCGCGTATTCATATCCTGTCACCAGGTAAATAAGAAATGGCCGATTAGCAGGTTTTCTTATTTTATTATAATCTAGTTATTAACTTTTAAATAGTCTTATAAATACTGTTATTAACTCTTGATTATTCTTTATTATTTTATTATTTAATTTTATAATAATAGGAATTCTAGTAAGAAATCATAGAGCCGACTATTTCTTATTCACCCTCTTGACTGTCACTATTTACACTTGCGTCCTTGATTAACTACCCGAAACCACCGCTCATAATGTAACATCACCCGACTCGTGCCACAGCTTTGATCAGATATGCCAACAAGGCTATTTGAAGTGCACAAGAGTCCGGAACGAAGCTATTCCAAAAAAAAAGGTCCAAGAAAGATCCTTCAGTTTGGATATGGAATCACGACTTCAGCTAAGAGGGAAAGAGGAAACGCAAAAAACATGTCGATTCTATACCGTTCCCCAATTCTGTTGACCCAATCTTCCTACTCTGAAAGCACAGCCTTAACTGATCATGATTCTAAATCGTTACTATTTTCTTCCTAATACCATAAGTAAACCCTATATAACCAACCACCTGCCATACTAACGCCACTCTAATCATGACAACACAATCCACACGAAACCATCTCAAAGGGTAGTAGTCAAGTTAAGAGTCTTGAACAAGAGTGGGAATGTCGTCCACCTGAGCCTCGCCGTTCAGAATGGCATTCACGGCCGTGAACAGCGGGTACTCTGACTCGAGCCCCCTTGCCTTCAGGAAGCTGTTCACCTCCTCCGCCGTAGTGGTACCCTGGATCTTCTGACCGTTCAAGTCCTGTCTCTCGACCTCATGGACTGAGATGCCCTTCTCCACAGCCTTCTTGGCACAGCGGAAGTTACGTCCACCGGAGCAAGATGTGATCAGATCCGCAACACCGGCGGATGATTCTGTAAAGGTGGCAGTGTGCACAGTCTCGCCAAAGAATTCCTTGCCAAACTTGACCATCTCCATGAGACCGACTCGCATGATGGCTGCCTTGGCGTTGTCACCCCAGCCACGGCCATCGACGAAACCGGCAGCGAGAGCGACAACGTTCTTCAGGGCACCACTCAGCGAGACACCAGCAACGTCAGAGACCATTTGAACGTGGAAGTAGGGTCGGTGGAAGAGCGTTCGGAAGCAGTCCTGGTCCAGCGGAGGATACTCGGCGGGCATGGCGGTCAATTTTGTTTTAGATGTTCGGCCACGAACATCCTTGTGCTGCATCTCAGGAAGATCACCCATGGTTGGGTTGGGGCTAGCGTTGCGCGGCGTGGGAGCTCTGCTGTTATCCAGAGCTGGAGGATCATAAGCGATAGTTGTCTCCGACCACTTCTCCTCGGCGATCTCTCGGGCCAGGTTGGCACCACTGAGGGCACCACAGTAGATTCCCAGACCGTCGCCAATCCACTCGCTGAACAAACTCACGTCGGCATCAGTGACATTGACACCCTTGATACAGCTGATTCCTCGAGCGTAGGGGAGGATATGGCCGTTGATCTGCTTGCAGACATTGGCAATGAACTGGTGGGGCAAGTTGAAGACGAGGATGGTGGAATCCTTGACAGCATCGCAGATGTCGGGGTTGGCGATGATGTTGGAGGGCAGAGCAATGCCTGGCAGGTACTTGACGTTCTCGTGGTGCTTGTTGATGACTTCTGTGAGCTTCTGGGGCTTGTCGCCGGTGGCTTCGTCATAGAACTTGGAGTCCTTGGAAATCGACACGTCCTCCTCGTAGACCCACATCTGGACATGTTCCTCGAAGAGATCTTTGTTGGCGCGGGTGTTTTCAGCAACAATCTTGGCAATTGTCGAGCCCCTGAGTGAGAGAATACGTTAATCAAAGCTCTTAGCCCAATTGATATGGGGGAAATGCTGTCCGTACCAATTGCCGGATCCCACGATGGTCACCTTGTGCTTCTTTGAGTGACCGCCTAAGCTCGCCATTTTGCCGAACGTCGCTGCGGAGGAGTAATTGAGGGCGCAAGAGGGTATTCTTTTAGGTTTCGTAAAGACAGAAGAAGAGCGCACGATGAGAGATCGAAGCATAAGAACAAGAGCAAAAAGGTGCGAGCTGAAAGTGAGGGCGAAGAGCTTTATGAGGGGTTCTGAAGGTAGCTCAAGTCCGAGGGTCTAGTCCAGCTTTCAAGGTTGTTGAACCCTGGTGCAAGCCACGATGACGCATGGCAGAAACAAATACGTGACACCGCCTACCTTTAGTGGTTAAGCGTCCCATCAAAACCCCATTGATATCCGTGACAGGGGGTTTGGAAAACTGGCCTGGGAGAGACTTTTCTTCGACCGAGGGGCAGCCATCACATGCAATCAATCTACAGTGTGTTTTGATGGCTTTCCTGCTAAAACTGAAGCCATTCGCATCTTTATGTGTCTGAAACTTATTTAACTATATTTTGTTTTCAATACATGTACTTCAGTATACGGCATTGATTTGGCCTCTGTGTCTTGGCTCTTCAACACTAGCCCTCCATCGCATGGCAGTCGAAATGCAGCTTTTTTCTTGTCGGATTTCACATGTCTAACGACAAGGATACAGGGGCAAGTCTGCGAGGCAAGCCTAGGATCTCCGGGAACAAGGGGGTCATTCTGCATGGAAGCAGCAGAACAATCCAGGAACACAGCCGGGCCCCGTAACGTCCGCGGGCCGATCCCGGTCGCGTGACGGCACATGTCGAGGCACCGGAGATGATGAGTCTGGCGAGAGAATAAATGTCAAGTGATTGAGGTATTGAGTTAAACCGACTAAAACTCGAATCATGTCACGATATCATTCCAAGCCGAGGATGTATCGTTACAATGCTTCAATGGCCTCGGAAACACGCTAACACTCAACAACATGTTGCGCAACTAATAAGTTTGCCCCAACCAATGCGTGATGCCACTCTAAGTAGTTCCTGTTGTCCGTATGTAAGTACAATGGGAGGCTCGGCATGGATAAGATAAAGTATTTAATATATGATGTATACTATGAAATTAAACCTTCGAATAAATTACTTCTTCAACCTCAATCGTCTTGAAAATGTCAATTAAACGACCCAACGCCCTTCGAATGCCAAGAGACCCCAAATCTCACGAGGTATTGATAATAATCTCATTACCCTCACGCTGCTTCCAACAACTGCTCAATCAAATTCGCTCAGTAACGCTGCCTTTTCCTCATCCACGTACGGACGATGATCAAGTATCTCCGACCAGGACCGCTTCCGAATCGCCATGATGCCTTCGTCTCCCTCCTCGGTTCTCTCACCATTTCCAAGCACCGGTTTGAAAACATTGTCGTACATCATCCAGACCACGTTGAAAATAACTGTCATGGTAATGGCTAGCCATCGAGGTAACTTGCCGCGCTTGTCGGCAAAAAACTTGGATAATGATATAATCGTCAAGAAAACGAAGCCGCTGGTAAGCATGTACAGAACAGCACCTATCCTCTGCCGCCAGGTGGTGATGGTGTATGGCTGCAGCGAGCGGAGCCAACGCTGATAGCCATCAGGGAGTTCATGTTCTTTAGCACCGTCCTTGATCAGGTTCAAGTAGCGAGCGCTTGCTTGCGCGTAATCGGGATCACGCCGGGGGCCCACCAGGAAGCGGTACCACCACTTATTCTTGCGAGGGTCATCGGGCAAGTCCTCGTCGGGAATCTGTGGTGCAAAGAGTGTCCTTGAAAGAAAAGGCTTCGGAATCTCAGGGTAAGGCTTTTCTGGGATCGAGACTCGAGGAGGCAGAGGGATGCACGGCACGACAATCTCCTTATAGCCAGCTCCACCACCCTCAGTGCGGACAATGGTACTGTAGTCCTCCTCCGTCACTTCATATACCACACCCATCAAGCCTTCGTCCCACTTCATCTCTTCTGAGTGTGGTGGGTGGGGAGGATCAAAGGGCGGAATAGGGACCTTTGGGGGTAGTTTTGGCTTATCCGGAAGCTTCCTGTAATCGACATTGGCGAAGCATGGTTCGCAATAAGGAATTCCGGGGAGGTTAAATTTAAGCTCCAATGTCGGTACTGAGACGTTCACTTGTGAAAGTGGACGAATACCTCGCGCGCCCAGAAAGGTCTCGGCAGAAAGATTAGAGCCATAGGCGAGATAGAGATAGGTGTTTGGTGTTGGATGGTCGCGATCGATAATATGATCCTCGGCAGCCTGCGCCAAGCGCGCAGCCGATGTGCGAGGAATCGAAGCAATCGAGGGATACTTCTTCGGTTCGGGCCGCTGCGCAAGAAAATTGAGTTTGCGCAGGATAGCAGCAAGCAAGCAGTTACCGTCACAGTTGGCAGCCGTCTGATTCGACATGTTGCTGAGTGAGAAGCTTATCTGTCAGCTTATCGCGATGTGATAGGCTGTTCGCAGCTCTCCTGAGGCGTCTGGTCCTGCAGACGTATAAGAGATGATTCGTGTAACACGAAAATACTGAAATGGGCAAACAAGGGAGTTATAAAATCGTGAAGCTCATGGAAATGCAAATTGTTTTATCAATCCAAATCCATGATACGGTCATAGATTTGGAGCTCTACATATGAGTGGAGAGATGCGGAGATAGGTGCGGATTTCCCCACTGAAACTGCTGAATAATGCGGGTGATAGGTGGTCCGACAGTCCGCACCAAAGTCCGCGTTGTCGCGATTAGATCCGGGCCATCGGTCTTTGATCGTCAAAGAGTATTCCGTACTCCGTACATTAGGTTGAGATTACCAAGCGATACTGCCTCAATTCTCCCCGATCTATTTGCTTACAGTATATGATGATTTCCTGGGCTAGCTGGCAGTAACTCTGGACCAGGTTTTGTGATAGTACTAAAAGCTACTACCTAATAAGCTTATATGTCTGTGTTAGTTTAAGTTTTAACAATAATGATTTTCATGGATACCATGTCTATTGTGACGCCTGGCGGTTAACATAATGCCTCATGGTATTAAAGAAAACAGCCGTGGTATTCCTGCTGAGCTGCCCTGATTTCGACTGATAAGGTATATTACATTGAAATGGATATCATGATGACGGTCGACCTTTGATACTAGTAATTCGTTTACAGAGGACATCAGGCAGTAAGGGCAGTGTAGAGTTGCATATTGCTTTCGCACCAGAGAAATGATAGAACATAGATGTTAGATCTCATCCACTTCTGTAGAAAAACTCAACACCTCAGGCAAAGACCAGGCCACTCCCGTGGCAGATGGGCACCTGCAGTCACAGCAGTGTCAAACGGGCAGGCGGCAGTTGAGCTTAGACTTTCTGGGTGCTCTTTCCACTTGCTGCTCCTGCCCGTCCTGTCTCAGAACCATGTCGTTTGCTAAACTCCCAACACGAAAATCCAATATTCTTTCTTCATAAAAGCTGATAATTTGCTCCTTTCCCTTTTATCAAGCCTTATTGTCGAGCACATCAGGAGAATAATTGAGCAATTACTCACCCTCAATCCTCACCCCTCCTACAGCCGTGCGATCTTAAGTCCGGCTAGCCAATCTTATAACAGGACTGTACGTTGGAGCACACCTATCTTCACAGCACGACCATACCCCGCCAGCAGAGTTGCATCAACTAACAGCCGTTACAGAGCGTGCCGTCATGCCGCCACGAAAGGGTGGCAAAGCTGCCAGCCAACGGGGGAAGCTTAGGCGACAGGCGACGGGATTCGGCCAACTTGACACTACCCCAACGAGCCGTCACCTACAGTCTCCAGACAAAGATCATCAGCGTTCCAAATTGGGATTGCCAAATCAGGACGATAATTCACCAGAGCTCCCTAGTGCAAGCCGTATACAACCACAACCGCTGGCTGATGAATTTGAGGATGAAGTTGACGACATTGACTTGATCCAGCTGGATGTCGCTGATGAAGCTGAACAACCCAATCTCGGTGTCGAATTCTCATGGTCTGAAATTGATTCCACGGCACGTCGAAGCTCACCTGTTCAGGACGGCGACGACGAACAACTCTTGTTCGAAAATCAGGAGTCGCCTCCTGATGCATTCTCCAGTCCAAAGTCTGGCTCAGGAAAGCTTCCTACCACTCAACCGCTCCCACCACTACCCTTTCCAGTCTATCCAGCAGATTCGGCAGGCCAACAAGTGGCCACAGTTGACTTTTCCGAAACAGCTTCTACAGTAAGACGAAGTTCGCCTTATCTTTCGCTTGCTGGGGCTTCCCAAGTCGCCATTGAGGAGACGTGGGAGCTTGCAGAAAACAATCCCCTGGATCTACTCCCCAGCACTATACCGGATTCACTGCAATTCCCTGAGATGGCTCCTGCCTCGCAGAATGAGGGTACCGATCACCTACCGGAGGATGAGCTATATGACGTGACACCTCCCCGGTCGTTTGGCGAACGTCCTATTGCTCTTCCCACAGAAAGTCAGGAAGCTGCCCACAATGTTGCAAAGCGACCACGGCAGGATAAAAGGCCAACCTTACCCCGGGCGTCAGGAACAAAGAGAGCATTGCCAAAGACTTCAAAAAGCGGCAAGGATTCTCTTACAAGGCTCCTGGAGGAGGAACTTGGCTCCGTTGAAGACGAACGAGAGGAGCAGGAGGGATCATCTCCTCCTCTAGAAAGAGACTCAAATAAGCGTCAAAGACTTGAAAAGAGCGCCCAACATGTACAAGAATCCGCTGAAAACCAACAAAATTCTCCACCTGTCCAAACTCCTCAGACCACTGAACAAGGAGCGAAAGGAAAGAAGCGCAGACAACGAGCGAAAACACCCCTTCAATTCGACGATACCACACAGCAGCTGAAAGAAGTCCCACAGCCCAAGAAGGTGGTTGAGCACATGCCTATTGTGAAGAGTTTGAAGAAATCACACGCTGCCTCAGCTTCACCTATCGCGAGCGCCAAAAAGCCAACGCCCAGGTCCACCCGTAAAAGTGTACGAAAGCCCGCTCAGAAGGCTACACGTAAGTCAACCTTGAGAAAAGCAACGGCCCGAAAGAACGCAGAGATGGCAGAAGAAGAGAGCGAAAACACCTCTCCTGTTGTTCTTGACACCGAAGTTATCATGGACCCTTCTCCGGCGATTGACAAGAAGGGAACGGCAACAAGTGTGAAAGGGGAAGAGATGCCTGAGTTAGAAATCACCCATACCCAAGAAGTGTCTCCGGCTAGAAAGAAAACTCAAGGATCGACCCAGGAACCTATTGTGGTCTCTAGCGATCCTGAAAGTTCTTCATCCGACAACGATAGCTTGACTATACCTGAGGTTTCCCGGCCAAAAGAGACAGAAACTGTCCGTCCAGCAAAGAAGAGCTTACCTGTTGAAACAGGAATGGATCTGAAGGGGCTGTCCAAGGCTGCAAAAATTGATAAACCCCAATCTGTTCAGGTTCTGAGGGAGAACCCCAAGTCTACTGGCCCGACACATGGCACAAAAGACCAAGCCACCACGAAAGGCAAAGACATAGCCGTTACAACTGAAATTAAGAAACTCATCAAAGAGCCCGTTCAGACAGCCAGACGCCAGTCACTTCGAATCGGTCCCAGAGAAGTTTTGTCAGCTCGTGATGCAAACATCCTTTCCAAACAAGGTGCTCATCGACAGGACGTATCCAAGAGAGCAGCTTCAGCGATAGATCACAACATTGAGACCGTCGAGCCTCCTCGTAAGACTAGCAAAGTCACCCGAAGTTTCAGTGTCAGTCAGGCAGGAAGCCCGGTGCCCGTCGAGACAGCCCAGGATCGTCTGGTTGAGGAAACAAGCCCCCGGGTTCTCGAAGGTGAGAATGATTCTGCAAGTACGAGGCAAACATCTGGGCCTAGAAGGTCCCAACGTCTCCGACGAGTTGTGGAATAGAAATCCCCATATCTTGGAGGCAACGACTTACAACAGGGATATCTTTCAAGTCTGGCTGCGGCGGAGTCTAACCCAGACAAGACTCGGGTCGCACTCAAAACGAAGCCTCAGAAACAGCAAGTCAAAGAAGTAGGTCTTGAAACTGACCTCAACGAAAGCAACGAAGATCTGCATGCTCAGATCCTGGCGTCACTGCAAGGACGCGATGAGGCGCCTATGGAGGTCCAAAACAGCGGGGACCAAGTCCAGATTCCCGCAAGTCAAGAAAACATTAAGCAGACACGCTCCAGAGGAGCAGATGACGAGATTACGGAGAAACTCTACGGGTTTGTTGAGGTAAGGCTCTTGGCAATTTTGAAGTGCCATACTTACACACTACTTAGACGATGTTGAGTCATCTCCGAGCTAAGGAAGCCACTGTCCACCATGGGGCAGAAGCCTACCGGAAGAATGGCATCAGTTGCGTGGAGAAAATTGAGCGGAAGTATGCCCAAGAGAGAGACGCATTGGCCGATACGTGTAAGAAGGATGGCGATAAGTTTGTGCGGAAGGTGTGCGAAGCGAAGACAGCACTCGAAAACCGCATGACGGCGCGAGACGAAACAATGCGCCAAATAGGCGAAGCCACGGCAAGACGTCGTCACTTATTCCAGCAAGCTACGACAAGCCTGCGGGCGCTCCAGGGTCAGTTGCTGAAGCGCAACTAACAGATTGTGGGGATTATCAAGGTTAGACTATTTGACAACATTTTTGAAATCTGACAAGGCAATGGACGATGGGTAGGAGCTAATGAGTGGGTGCACCACGATTAACTACGGGTAATGGAGCTGGGCAGCTGGGGAAATCAGGGTTCGATGGCTGTAGAGGTGGGTTAGTTTGATGTTCGTCAGGGTGACAGCCAATATGGGCTTGGCAGATGTTATGGTTGATGGCATGTAGGTCTGAGGAGAAAATTGAAACTGTTCTTTTTTGAGAAGTGATGGTCTCGCGATGATGATGATTATTGTTCACATTTACAGACTGGTTAGGTAAACCATCGAGCGATCATGGGATGATCGAGACGAGGTTGAGGAGTCAGAGGAGTTAGGGATTTGGAAGGCCTGACCGGGTGAAGGGGATGATGAACCCCGACGAGGGGATTTGCTCTTGGGTTAGATGAGGCTAAACTCGATTTGGGAGATATCTTAGGCTGATGAGAGGGTGAAAGAATACCTGATGTTTATGGACAAAGTACAACGGTGAGATTGCATGACAAGTCAGAAAGATAAGAACATGGTGAGTTGACAAGATAGCTAGAGAGCTTTTCTGTATGGCAAGGATTTTTGAATAATTTCTTGTCTAGAATACGGATGAATCTCTCATGCATTGAGATTGCCTGCCTGGCTGAGTATTCTTTCGGCCGCGTGGCTGGTGATGTAGGCGCTGGAGTTTTAGTCCGGGAGGCGGAGGCGGCGGCGTCTAAGACGATGACGCCGATGGAGTGACGTAGGCGCTTGTGGCGCATTTTCAGCTGCTTGCATCCCTCATCTTGCGCATCATACATCATACATGATATAAGAACGGGACCCTGATTGAAGTTGAAGCCAAGGTGATGATGATAGATATCAATACGAGAATTCGCATTCAGCATTTTTCTACTGAGATACATGATAAGCTTTTGACGACCCCACGACTAACTTACTTACCTTACGTTTCATCTCTTGGACCCATTCATCTGCGGAGGGGCCCTTACTTTGGACGCTTTGATTGTCGCATCAGATCAGATCACATCAATCTTTCTGCTACATTGTTGAAACTTGAGTGGCATGATGGGCTCAGACGAAGCGGGGAATAACTCGACGCCGAGGTACGTGAGACGAGGATCTTGTTTCGTTTGTTTGTTTGTTTGGTTTGAAGGCGAGTGCCTTGTCTGTTTCACGAGTTGCACATATAAACAGTTGATTGTTTGTTGTTGGAATGGCACAGTCAAAGGCTCACTCCGTGCATTTCCATTCCTCGTAGTCACGAGGAACTCACACCCTCTCTGCTGCTGTCACTTGACAGGTCTGCGTGTTCATATTATCACAAATTACCTACCCAAAGACCACATTCAGAGGCCTGCATCACCCACAGACAGGGGGTCTCCAAGGTATTCCGTGCAGGGACTTGGCACTGACGCTAGCGCTGAGTGCCAGTGCCGTTGCCGTTGCGTGCGTTTGCCGTTGCACTGCTGCACCTAAGCCTCTCTCTCTCCATTCAATTGCCCCGCCTCATCTCCATCAATAGGACTCGTCGCGGGCTGAGCCTCCCGTCCCCATCAAACGCGCAGGCACTGCCCTCCCGCTCCAGTTTTTTTTTTTCTCTTCTCTCTTCACTTTGTAAAGCATTTTTTCTACGTTGCACGAGGATTATCTCACAAGTCTTCAATCTACCACCACCGGCTCGACTCAAGTGTCAGGGTCTTCTTTAAGTACGAATTGCTTTATTCTGTTCATTGTTTGAAGTCGTCAACCCCGCTTGCATTTTGCGTCTTAGTGGTGGCTCGTTGATCACTTACATTGCCACTTTCTTTCTTCCCTGCTCACTACATACCTACCTACCCATTCCACGCCCGCCACACTCTCGTCCCACTTCACAACTTAGAATTTCCCACGAGACCTTCATTACTCGTACCTTCAAATTAGCAAGGAACAGCCCTCTAACGCTCGTCTCTTGTAGCCGTCTGCACGGTTTACTCAACTTTCGGAGTCGCCGATCACGACCAGGCAGCTCCGGCTCGGCTGACACATTGGACTCAACCTTAACCGCCAACTCCGAGCACGAGATCACACCTGCGACTTCTACTTCTTCTGCCGAGGCCTCACCTCGTTCATCCACTTCATCCACATCCGCATCCACATCCTCTAGCAATACCAAACAACACAAGATGCCGTTTCGTCAGAGGATGGCCCGCCACTTTGGCGATTCGGTACGTGCAACCCCGCATCAAACACATGCGCATGCCTATTAGTGATGCGATGTGCCATGTTCAGGATGCGCATCGATCAGAGCAGCAATGCGACTTTTCAAATGACGTTGACGCTGACGCTGACGCCGTGACTAAATAGCTTTCTCCCGAAAAGCCCTATCTCAGCTACTACGATGTTCTCTTGACTGCCGAAGATATCAAGGCTCTCAAGCATGACTGGTTAACCGACAACAACATCGCTTTCTGGGAAGAATATCTCGAGCGCGAAACCCTTCCTCGGTATCCGCAAGCTCGCATTGTTCTCCTCCGTCCTAGCATGACATTTCTTCTCATGAAGGAACCTGATGTCCGCTCGATCCGATCCGCCCTTCCCGATTTCTCAAAGGTCACCCACGTTTTCCTACCCATCAACGACAATCGTAATGTGAGCGTCGCTGAGGGCGGTAGCCATTGGTCATTGCTCTTGGTTTCGACACTTGACGGTGTGGCTTTTCACTACGACTCACTCGGCGGCGCGAACTACTCCGAGGCCAACGTTGCTACGCGCAAGCTTGCCACCATTCTGGGAAAACCCCTGCGATTCATCAATCTCGAGGATTGCCCCCAGCAGGAGAACGGAAGCGACTGCGGTGTATTTGTCTGCCTCTTGATGCGCCATCTTCTCGTCAAGCGCCTTCTCTGCGCTAATGCCCGCGAGAAGGTGTCGATGAGCATGGGTGGTAAGATGGTTGACAGCTATGGCGGTCGCAAGGAAATGTTGCGAATAATCGAAAACCTCCGCAAGGAGGGCGAGCGAAGGCGATCGTGAGTGTCCCAACGTGTGAGTCGTAAGACGTATCTAATAATCAAGATAGGAGAAGCGCCAGCCCGTTTACGAACAAGACACCTCCGCGGATCGAATAGAGAACGGACTGCTACGGCTCTTGCGAAGAATTCGAGGAACTCTGTCGGCAAATAACAGAAAAAGAGAAGGCAGACGAACGCCGACTGACTACCGGTAATCAAGGGACGAAAAAACCTCCGGTCAATCGGGGCGGCAAAGTTGCGAACGTGAAGAGTGAGGCTGTTCCTCCGAAGAGCTCTTTACCACCTTGGTCAGGGATGGGGGCCTTTGTGCGTCCTAAACAGGGCCAAACACGATCAGACATGCCTTCACCCCTTGGGCCTCAAGTATGCAAGGCCGACCGGGTTAGCAAACCCTCTCAGACCCAAGCAAGCCCCCGAATCCGTATTAAGATCCGGAGCAAGCGGCTGTCCAAACCCACCTCGACGATAACTACTCCGAGTTGCGAGGCAGTACAAACACGCTGATGCACTTATTCATCACTGTAATGAAGATTTATGACGGATGCGTCACCGTCGATTGGTTTGATATTGATATTTTCACTTTGCTTCTGCGAGAACATGCTTTAGGCAGGCGTTGGTGGTTAGCGAGAAGCAGCGTGAGCGATACATATGGATGTGGCCATCATGTAACGAACTGGGGCGACTACCTACACGCGAATATTGTCTTTTATTGGCTTCTGAACGATTATCCCAGATATCAAGTAATTAGGGAGTTGAGGGTTAGCGATTGAGGCGTTGGTTAGGATATCGGAAAAAAGACATGCGGCTTTGACATGCATAGCATAGCTTATGAAGAATAACTGTATCTTTTCTTGCTATAACAACTTTTCACGATGCTTGTCTATCATGTTGGGTCTCTACCCATCATTTTGTAGTTCGATTGCTAAATCCCAACTCCGTAAACGCCTGATTATGGTGCTATCTCGTAGCAATAATCTACCGCCTTTTCAAATATTGACTCCCAGGCTTATGCCCGTAAAATTGGTATCTCTCGCGTCTTCCACAAGCCATTTTTCAACCACCTAGCTTAATTCTTTCCCGCAAAGGCAGGGTTCTGCTCTATGGTCGAAGAAATATACCCTCTCAAGGCGGCCCATCGGTTCGCAGTCGGCGCCGGGGCAGCAGGCTTGGCCTCTGCTGGATGATCCATACCCTCATCATCATCATCATCGTCGTCGTCCTTCTGCACCCCCGCAGGTACAGCAGTCGGACCCTGCGCCGTCAACCTAGCCATACTGACACCAAACCTCTCCATCTCACCCTTGACAACCCTCTCCTTCCTCTTGAGAGCACCCTTCTTGCTGCGCAGACTCTTATGGCGAATCTTTCCCTGCTGCTCGGCGTCAGCATCCTCGAGCTCCGGCAGCGCATCGGCGAGACTGTCGAGAGAGGCGGCGAGCTTCTTTGATGGACGGCGGCGCTTGGCCGACTTTTGAATGCGCGAGGAGGATGCGATGCGGGAGACGAACGAGGAGTGCTTGATCAGGCGCTTGTCGCGCTTGCTGGATAGGAAGGAGTCTGTGACGGCGGCGTCGTCGCGGAAGACTTTTGAGGGCGCCTGGGGGTGGATTTGGCCGGTTACACGCTGGTGGCGGAGGGTGCGCGCCGAGGGCTTTTTGAGACCGGGTGGTTGGGGAGCCTGGACGGTGTTAGTATGGTTTGTAGTGTAGGTATTGGGGGCTATTGCGTACCATTTTGTGGTGATGTGGAGGAAGGTTGAGTTGGTTGAGATGAGATTAGATTTGGTGGTGAGAGAAGTTTGGCAACATTTTCGGTGAGTGGCGCTTCACCGAGATGTGGGGTACACCGAAAGTATGGAGGGGCAATCATCATACCTACAGGTAGGTGAGTGAGGGTCCTGATAAGAAAGTGATTCGATTTGCAGAATTATACAGCTATAAGAGAAGTACGAGTATTATGTAACTTATAAGCTATAGTATTAGTGTTTTTCTGAGTGTGAGCCCATAGTCAGTCGAAATCTTTTGTGTTGTCTCATGGTGGGGTCCTTTCTAAGGTGATGTTCTCTCGTGATCCCAAACTATATAGTGTAACCCACACTCTTTTCGCATCTTCTTCTTAAAGGAGCCTCTCTATCATGACAATGGATACGATCGACAACCTCCGCAGAGAAATCGCAAGGCGAGAAGTTGAACTCGCTGACTTGCGATCCCAACTCGCAGCCGCCGAGTCCGTGGCCCGCGAGACAAACGCAGCTTGGAAATGGCCTCTTGATACGCACGAATATGAGAGGTACAGTAGGCAGATGATTGTTCCCAATTTTGGGCTCCAGGGTATGTGCTACTACATGGCTACCCTGTACTTTGTGCTGAAATCGCAAAAGGACAGCTGCGCTTGAGAAAAGCAAAGGTGCTCCTCGTTGGCGCCGGAGGTCTAGGGTGTCCCGCCGCGGCATATCTAGCTGGCTCGGGCATTGGGACGATAGGCCTTGTTGATGGCGATGAGGTTGAGGTTTCGAACCTGCATCGGCAAGTAGCGCATTCGACGGGACGAGTGGGCTTGAGCAAAGTGCAGAGCGCAATTACATATCTCAAAGAGTAAGGCCTTTTACTATCCCGATGGAGTATTCTCAGACTGACTGATTCAGTCTCAACCCCACGATAGCCTACAATGCGCATAATACTCACCTAACGCCTCAAAATGCTCAGGACATTGTGTCGGGATATGACCTTGTCCTTGACTGCACTGACCATCCTACTTCTCGCTACCTCATTTCCGACATTTGCGTGCTTCTCTCAAAGCCACTTGTATCAGCATCCGCGTTTCAAACCTCTGGACAATTGATTGTTCTGAACAATCCTCCTGGAAAGGGACCTTGCTATCGCTGCGTTTTCCCCACTCCACCGCCCCCAGACAGCGTGGTTGGATGCGGCGAGGGCGGAATCATTGGGCCTGTAGTTGGCACCATGGGCGTCTTGCAGGCTCTCGAGGCGATCAAGTTGATTACGAGGGGTGATCTTGAGAACCGAGATGGAGAGCCAAAGACGCAGATGATGCTTCTCTTTAGCGGAGCAGCAGACACCCCCTTCCGATCCGTGAGGATGAGAGGTAGAAGAAAGAACTGTCTGGCGTGTGGCGATGAGAACGGCCTGACACTAGATGAGTTGAGGACGTCAATGGACTACGTGCAGTTCTGCGGCGTCAGGAAGCCTGTTCAGCTGCTTGAGCCTCACGAGCGAATTGCCGCAAAAGGATACGAGGAGCTCTCCGGATCGCAGGAAAGGTTGCTGGTTGATGTTCGAGAAAAGGAGCATTTTGACCTCTGCAACATCCCAGGCTCCATCAACATCCCCATCAGTCGCTTCATGAGCGCCCGTGATGGTAAAGCGCCTGAAGGATGGCCAGGCGAGTTATCGTCGGATATTCCCATATATCTTGTATGCCGAGTCGGAAACGATTCGCAGATTGCTGCACAGAAGCTCAAAGACCTGGGATTAGGTAACGATGGGGAGCGCTTCATTGGTGATATTGTGGGTGGTATGAGGGCGTGGAAAAACGATGTCGACCCAAGCACGCCCTTCATATAAGCACTGATTACCCTATACAAACATCGAAAAAAGAGGAAAAGAGGTTGGTCGTATTGGATATGAGATTTTAATGATATACATACAATGCCCGCATTAATCTGGGCTGCAACACAAGGGCAGATCCAATCCCGCCCATCAGCTGCGCCATTACATACAAGTTTTTTGTTTTTGCCAATAGAATTCGACAAGAATTGTTGATTTGAGTCGAGAGATGGTCTTACACAAAGTTGGCCGTCTTCTTTTTGTTGAAGGCCTTTTGGTCTTTTAGCCATTGGCGATAACCAGCCACACTAGAGATCTTTTCGCCGTAAAAGTCGGGAACTGTATAGCGTTAGTATCAAGAATCAGTCCAACTGCCACTTTCATAACTTACCAGGGTTGCTGGCGCTCGAGTTGCTGGGATCAACCCGATGCTTCTTGATGCGCTCAAAGAACTCGGCCTCCTTCTGCGTCATCTGCTTCTTCCACTGGCGGTTCATGGCATAGAACGCCTGGTTGCCGATACTGGGGCCGATCAACCAACCAAGACCAAAACAGCTCATAGTCATAATGCCAAGCGTCATGAACGGGTCGAGGGGGATCTGGGTGACAACGGGCTCCGCGACACCAGTCGACAGCACCACCGCACCTGTACCTCCAGCGAGGACGCCGTTGGCGACGGAGAAGACAAGCTGGTATCGGCGGCGCTTGACACGGAGCTTGAAGAAGCTGTTCCAGTCGAGAGGGGGCAACTCGGTGCTGGTCGCGGCGGGGGCAGGCCTCTCAGAGGCGGCTGGAGATGGCTGTTCAGCGACGGTGGGAGCTGGCTTATCAGAGGTGGCTGGAGATGGCTGTTCCGCGACGGTGGGAGCTGGCTTATCAGAGGCGGCTGGAGCTGGCTTATCAGCGACGGTGGGAGCTGGCTTATCGGATACGGCTCGGGAGAAGGTCTTTGAGATCGCGGCGGGGGTGAGGCATTGCTGTCGGAGGGGAGAGCGCGAGAGGCATGAGATAGTCGAGAAGGGAGCTGCTTTGGGCGACGAGCGCACGAGACCTGTTGCCGGCAATCGCAAGACGCATGTCTTGAGCGGAGAAGCCATCATGGGCGACGTTGAGTTGTACTGAGCGAGTTTAGACGGTCGAGAAAAAAGTCAATTGAGGTCGTTGTGAAAGATGAAGTGGGGATCGAAAGACGTCGTTTTGCCGTCGGTTATTTTTGGCGTGACGTGGGGATGCCAAAGAGCTCGGGTGGTATTAGAGCTGTGTTCGTGATCTCATGGTGGGCGGGAATAACTGGCGCTTGGTTAGACGCGCTTAAGCGCTGCCGCTCCGAGGGTACGGTCGGAGAAGCGATAGCCCGGGCTACCCCCTAAGAGGGGGCTATATAGGCTATACTAGGGCTAAGATTATAAAGTGTAGATATAGTATTTTAATATTACACAAGCTATAGTGGTAGCTTAAGAGTAACTAATTAAGTATAGTTATAAATTTAAATATAATTATTTAAATATTAATTTTTAATTATCTTTCCTTCTTTTTCAATTAGTATTATATCTTGCAGGTTTCTGTCTGTTTTAAAGCTTTGTAGTTGATTGAGCCTAGCTGAGTAATCCCCTAGCTCAATTGTTTATTGAAATTTAGCTACCTATCTTTAGCTACCTACACCAGCTTAACACAGAGTCTCGTCAAAACGAACGATATTAATTGGCACTCTATGCCATAGGCAAAAAGAAATCAAGGCCACGCGAGTCTTTAGTGCTGATCAAATTCCCCGTCACGCTGAAGCCCTCTTTGTTACCATCACTTGAGCTGGCGTCGCGAGGAACTCGCTCGTGCGCGCCCACGCGATGGAGCTGATGGAACAGCAGCTCGAGACCTCCAGCCCAAAGAAACAAAAACGACACGACCATGAAAAAAAATCTCGAATCGAAATCCATCTCCGCTCAGGGCCGGGACACTATGTCCCCGGCTGCGGCCCGCCGCTACAACGGATCAGCCTGCTTCCGCCTCAAGACTCGACCGCGTATATTCTCGAGAGAATCATCCTCCCCTCGCCGGGCCTAGCTGCGGACGGACTTCCTCTACCGAGACGCATGACTTATATCGTGGCATGGCGCGATCTGCCCGCGGCGCAGATGCTGGTCCCGGCTATGAAGATCCTGGAATATGTTTCGCCGCGGGAGCTCGAAGAATGGGAGTATGCGAACACCGAGGAGCAGATCGGTCGTCAAAAAGCGGACCAGCAGCCCAAGGAGGCGGGCGAGGCGGCCAAACCCAAGAAGCGCGGAAGACCGCCCAAGCACAGCAAGATAGAGACGGCTGTTGTCGCGGGGCCGGAAGACGGGTCGGCTGCTGTGCCTAAGAAGGGTGTCATGACTATAAGCACGCCAACCAAGATCAGACTGCAGGATTTCGAAGGGCTGTCGGATGAAGAGGGGAGTCCGTCGAGACAATTGCAATGGGAAGCAACTGGGGGTGCACCTGGGGCGGATATGGATCAGAGGCTTGATGAGTCTGATATGCAGTCTGGGGAGCAGTTTGATACGTTGCACAACCCGGGGCTCAAATCCCAATCACAGAACCAAAAAGAACCGGCAAGCAAACCACTCGAGTCTCTTCCATCGACAGGAGCCTCGAGTCGGCAAAGCACGCCAAACCAAAAAGGTGTGAAACCAGCGTCAGCAGCTGAGAAGAAATCAAAACGTCCTTCAAAGAGACCGCCAGCGATACAGGAGCTGATAAGCGGCGCCGGTCAAGCTGCTGATGCCAGTTCGGATCGGACCTGGACCCCGATGGAAGAATCAGTCGCAGACTTAAATTCAGGGGTCGAAACACCCGTCCCGGAATCAGAAACTGCAACAGCACGGCGTATAGAAGAAGCTATGTCGGTGCAGAGAATGGAGCCTGAGAGAAAGCCAAAGGCTAAAGCGGACACTTCAGAGGCAGCTGAAGAACCCGTCGTGGAAGATACAGAACAACCGGGTGAGCCTGGATGGGAGGTCAAGCATGTGGAAGGCATGGAGTTATACGACGTCGAAGGAGTCGGACTCGTTCGCTACTTCAAGATCCGCTGGGAAGGTGACTGGCCGCCAGATCAGAATCCGTCCTGGGAGCCAGAGAGCAACCTCCCGCCTCAACTAATACGCAACTATCTCAGGAACAGAAAGCGAAAGCGTCCTGGGTCTGATAAGCCTGCTGCAGCGAAAAGGGCTCCCGCTAAGCAGCCGGCGGGTGCGCCTTCGTACACACCCAAGAAGAAGTCATCCCTTAAGCAGACGACTCTGCAATGGGGACTTCCCACGAAGCAGTACAAGAGCGTCAGCGAGGCCTTTGCGGGGGGCGAAGATGATGAGCTGGGGCTTCCTGTAGAGGATGAAGCACCGGAAAACGATGATGAGGATGAGGAAGATGAGCTTTTTATTGTAGAGGAGCCCGCGGCGAAGAAGAGTCGTGTGAGGACTTCGTGGGGCGGGATTAATACCTCGGGAGCATGGATTTGAGCATCATGCCAGACTAAATCACGGATCAAGAAAATGTGCCTGGCTAAGGAGTTTGGGCTGTCTTTGGAACTCGTGAGAAACATCTTGTTGTTTTCACAGAAGTTTATGCATATGGATGCTTTTTATATATATATAGGGGAAAGGCGTCACGTTTACAACAAAACATCACGGTGGCGATCATAGCATTAGAGATACCCATGTTTATAAGACTCGTATATTATTGACGGTCTATTTATCTGTCCTGCGTGCCCATTTGCCGTAGATGCTTCCCATATTGTGGCCTGTTCTGCTAGAACCCTGTTTACATTCAGTAGTAGAGTTTCCTATCCGGCCCGCCAAAGCATCAAATATTCGTTTCCTGTGACCGTAAATCCTTGGTCGTCCGTTGCGCTGTGTTGTGATGTGTCCGCATTTGCTGGACTTGTGCGCATAGTTATCCCCTCAAAACAAAACCATTGACAAAGGAAAAAAAGAAGCAATCAACGAAATTCAGTACTAGCCGCGAGTATCCGTGTGTCGCGATCCAAGAGCATCGTGTGATGCAGTGTTTAGTTCAGTCGCCGTTTGCTGAACTATCCCATCATCGATCAATGCAGTATGTCGCATGTAAGCCAAGTGTATGTAGTGTGCCAAGACGGCATCGAGTTGTTGACTCAAAAACTCTTCCAAGGCCCGGTAGTGTGTAGGCTAAGACGGTCGTGGAAAGATCGATAGGGATAGGGGGGTAGTAGTTTCGTAGGAAATCTACTGGGTCGCACCGTTGTTGGTGGACACGACATCGCGAGTCGAGAAGGAAGTGTACGCCTTGATGAAGTCAGGTGTTTCAAGGGCGTCACGAGAGTACCAAAGGGGAAGACCCTCCTCCTTGTTCATCGAGCGGCGGACACCGGCAGTCTTGCCATAGAGATTCCAACGCTGAAGGTCGGGGTAGTTGTTGGCACGACAAAACTCCTTCCAGAAGGGAGACCAAGCTGGGGACTGAAGGGTGTTGTTCTGGAGTTCAACGAGGCCGAGACCATACATACGAGTGTAGGCGTGCCTCGAGGGGAACTTGCTCTTGTAAACCCTTCCTTCAACCATGACATACTCGACACCCTCGTGAATGTGGGTAAAGTGTTTCGCTCTCAGGTTCATACGTCCCGTTGTCCTCGGAGGATGGATGATGGTGATTCTCTCAGTGTCTCCAAATCGAACCCTCTGGGTTCCCCTGAGAGACGGACCGGTGTGTCTTCCATATCCAAAGTTCTCGGCCTTGACGGTCGGCGCAACGGGTCGTCGATGAATGGGAGAGCCCATAGGGATGTTCTTGGTTGATTGATACGTGTTGTAGGGATGGACATTCCAAGTGAGCTCGAGATAGTCTTCAACGACGAAACCAATCACCTTGTCGTTAGTCTGCGAGAAAATATCGATACGAATGTCGGAAGGGGTGAGGGCAAGGTTGAGCTTGTCAAGTCCTCCACAGTAGGGTTCGATCTCGCGGTCACGAACAAGCTCACAGAATCGTCCGGCGTAGAAAACTGAAGTAAACTCCAACCAGAGAGTTCCAGTGAGATGGGGGTGGTCTTGCTCGAAACTGACTCGGACAAGGTGCTTGACACCGAGCTTCTTGATCAGCCACCAGACGGCAGACATGGGAAAGTCATTGACTTCGATGGATCGACCAGAGAGCTCGCTATCAGTTCCAACGCCAAAGAGTCGCGGGTGCATTCGGGAAGGGTGGTTTGACATAGAACGGATCAGATTCGCGGTAGACTGGTGAATACGTCCTTCGGCGTCCTCAAACCAAAGACAATTCGCATCGACGTGCATAAGGAACTGACGGGCCGCGTAAGTGGTGCGGAATTCAACGATGACGGCAAAATCTCCCTTGATGGGAAGGCCGACGGTTGGCACTCGGATGAGGCTCAGGAGACCTCCAAGGCCCGTTACACCATCGCAGATCTGAGTGCAGTTGACGGTGCTTGGAATGTTGTCGAGCACAACACGGCGAGACTCGATGATTTCCGAGACAAAGTCATAAGCCTCAAGGTCGTTGGCAGAATCTTCAGGCTTAGCAGTGGCGTTGGAAGATTCGGGGGCATGAGCCGCTTCAGTAGGAGTGGTCGCCTGAGGCTCATCATCATAGAGTTCAGCAACTTCGATGTTGGTAAAGGCCTCGTTCTCGTTGTGAGAGTCGTCAGTCTCACTCATGTTGTCAACCACTTCAAATGACTCCATCACCTCTGGGGTGTTGAGTCGGGTAGGCGTCTTGAGCACCTGGTTGTCGGACTCGGTCTCGCTGTTCTCCTAGTCACAGTCGGACCAATCCGATACCTCAGACCCGTTGCCTGACTTGTCATCGTCCTGAGCCTAGAGATGAAAATATTAGCAAAGTCAACAAGTTTGGATGAGAGAGAACTTACAGGGCTGTGTTCCTCAAACTGAGAAACCATATTCTTCATGCTGCGAAGACGCTCAGTTCGCTCTTTGATCTGAGCCTGCAAGAGCTTGAGACACGAAGATCGGAGGGTGCGGTCTTCCTGAGAAAGGCCTTCCTTCATGATGGTGGCCTGGTGATGGTTAGCATGTTGGATGTTTATGGCAGAGTGAGAGTGAGAGATCTGGAAACTTGCCTTGAGCTTCTCTTCATTGTCCAAAGCACTGCGCTGCTCTTTGGCGAGATGGTTGACATCTTGCTTGAGCTCGTTCAAGTACATGAGCTCGTTGGCAGAGAGCCCGATGTTCAAAGACCCGGAGGGAATGTTGGCGTCCTCCATCATGTTCTGGAGGGGATCGACGTAGTCGGGACGAGACGAGATGGGGGAGAGTTCGTCATCCGCGTCGACACTCTCGATAGAGAGACGATCCCACTCAAGTTCATCGCCTGACATGCGATACTTGGTGTTTGGGCCCTCGAACGGAGCCATTTTGAGGGTAGTACGCGAGGTGAAGACGAGATGAGAGGCAAGGAAAGATGGGGTAAGATGATGAGAGGATGGGGGCAAGGGGAAAGGAAAGCGTTCTGATGATGCAGAAGGGTTTTCAGATGAAATCCGATCAAGATTTCGGGGTTTGGTTTGGTTTGATGGTTTGTGAAGAAAGGAAGAGTCGGGGATGTGGTTGAGGGTTGTAGGAGGGAGAGATTTGGTGGAGGGGAGCTAGCAGGAAAGGAATTTGTACGCGGGGCCACTGCCAGTGAATTCACGCGTCTAACGCCCAGGGCAACTCGTGCTGGGCATAAACAAACAGAATAGGGGCTCAGGTGACTGGGAGACAGCTGGGGAGTATGGCATTGGCTGGTTAGTATCAGGGCAGTAAAAGCAATGAAGTCACTGGGCATCCAGGGGAATTCAGGCGGTTGGAGAGACTCGCGTTGGCAAGGAGAGAGGGCATTCGTGGGTATCACCTCGGCGGACTGAAGAATTGCAGTGGAGATTAGGTCTAGCTACCTATGGAGGGGACGGGGAGAGGGGATGGAAAAGGCATTTCATGGGGATGAAGGCAGACAAAGCGGGTCAGAGATGCATCGTCTCGATAACGAACAATGGCCATGTCCAGGAGTTTTCCAATATTGCGTAGAAACGATGCATCATGTTCATATGTTCAGCACAAGGTCGATCGATAGCATCTCGACACTCGGTCCAAGTTCGTAGCATAGGCCATCTCCCTGATTTTAGAACAGTGTCGGTCGTAGATAACGTAGATATTATCACGCCTGCATATTCGTATGCATCGTTTTGTATCCCCATCGTCATCTCCGCTTGGTGTTGTCGACTGCCAGTACGTAATCCTTTCCCACCCCTCCTCACCGAAGCTATTCCGGCCCACATTGACGACTTTGGAACCACACGAGTTCTTCCCTCTGGTGTTTTTGTTTTATCGTTACTCGTCTCGCAGATTTGAAGTTCGACGACCATGACACTAGCCAGAAATCGAAGCCCAGGTAAGCAGAACACGCCCGTCGATCCAGAACAGCCGACCACTCGTCGAGATACCATTATTTTGGAACCACACTGACCCAGTGTCGTGATGCAGCATCACTACCACCTATCCACGATTCTATGTGCACGTCAACGATCCTGGAGTCGAGAAAGAACGGAAGCAGGATGCATTGAAGACGAGCAGCAACCACTCTTGTGCACTCTCGACGCGCTGACGACAACAGCTTGCCCACCATCACATCAGACTTTGACCTGGGGGCGAGATTCTCTCCCTCGACGGTGAGAACGATGATGATGAAGACGAAGACGACAACGACGCGAAAGAAAAGCTAGTCCAGCACATCAACGACCGACGAGGCAAACAACATGACTACCACTTGGTTTTAATACCCCAAGGAGGAGGAGTCGAGGAATCAACACGTCTTCGCTGGAAGACACGACACCTTGCGCCTCTAGCACGATAGGCAAAGAACAACCATACATCTGATCGCATCTTGGAACGGCTACCTAGCCCTACTTTGCTCGACTCGACACTTGCGCCCACCCTCAGCCAGACCAGACTTCTGGGCTGACAAACTGATCGAGCTGGCACAATTCAGTAAGTTCTTGAAACACCAAGAAGCTCTTTCTCATAGAATAGAGCTGAGTGGCCACTAACCAGACTCGATCTAGACATAGAGAGAAGAATATGACACTCTTGACGCAAAACACTTCTTTCGCCAGGAATTACACCGACTGAACGGACTACGAACCGCCGATTATATCTCCAGATCACTAGAAGACGTGAAGAAACCCTCGAAAGAAAGAGAGAGAATTGGGGTGGGACTTAACAGAGTAAGCATTGGCTGAACTTGTTAGTCGTTGACTGCCAAGAACAGGGAAAGCTTAGACTTGGAGCTAACAAAGTGGCTTTGAATAAGAGACTCGACCCTACACCTGTGTAACCAACGCTTCAGATTGAAGGACGCTTCATTCGTTTCAGGGACTATATATCGGACGACAGTTGGTAAAGGGGCAACTGCTTGACCAAGCAAAGAAAAGTCCTCAAACCAAGGTTGAAATGGTCTCGCACAGAACGACATGACTTACAGTACCAGTAGCTCCACTGGGGGCTGAGGATCTACACCGGGTGAGTCAAGCGGCTAACAAGGACCCATGGATGCTTATTCTCCGCATAGATCCCTGTTGGGCCTTACAAGGGTTTATTGGAGGACAAGAGACAAAGAGAGATCATTAGACAAGAAGCTGATGATATACAACAGATTTCACCCATAGCTATTACTACATCTTCATATTTCACCTACAACTCCTCTTTCCCTCAGGACCAAGGACTGATGATCCATCCCGCACCAGGAAAGGACTCCCCAAAGCTACGCCTCCAGCCAACAGCCAAGCTCAGGCATCCAAAGGCCCAGGCTTCAGCCCTGCGATCCTAATGCAAGCCCGGTCTTATAATCATTTGTTGAGTCATTGACCGACATATGCACAGCTCAACTTTATCCCACATACTTTTTTCTCTTTTGTCTCACTATCCCCATAAATATCCAACTATAAAGACTACAACTCCCCCCGAAACTCGACGCTCTTCCCCTTCCTCTCTTTATCAAGCGAATCCCACTTGACACCAAAAATCCGTCATCATCATGGCTTCCACTACCGACTCGGAAAAGCCTTGGTTTCTCAAGTCGTCTTATCCCGTCCTCTTCCCCTTTGACGATGTGGCGAGGAAGCCTCAGGCCGAGTTTGATGACTATCTCCGCCGCGAGATCGCCCGCCGCCATGACGATGCCACAGCCGAAACAGCTCATGGTAACGACAAGACCATGACAGACGTTGACGAGTCAGAAACCTTCACGCTTGTCTCCAACACTACCGCTGCCGAAATCAGACAAGACTTGGAAGCAATGGATGTTTCCGACTCTCAAACACACGAGTCTAAGCCACAAGAAGCCAAGCCTGCCGAGTCAAATCCTTTCATGCAAGGTTTGATTAATTACAGCAAGGATGAGCGTTCACAGAACCTCGAAGGCATGATGCGCACTGAGAATGGCGACCTGGCGCATCGATCTACTCAGAATGCCCTCGTAGATCTCTTCTATGAGCTCGAGGATGTCGTGTCAGGTCCGCGCTTGGCTGAACTCCTTCCTGCTGCTTGGAAGGCCGACCCCCTAGCCACCCTCAAGATCATCTTCAATGCCCGCTCTATTCACCTCGGAAAGAGTTCTCGAAAGACATTCTATCGCTGTGCCGGATGGCTAGCACAAAACCACCCCCTGACCCTTGCCGCCAATCTACAGTGGTTGAGTCGCCCAATCATTGAAAAGAAGGCCAAAAATGAGAACGACGACGATGTTGTTATTGTCGACGAGAAGAGTGAAGATGACCCTACCAAGCATGATGTAAGGAATGGAGTGGCCCATGGATACTGGAAGGATCTCCTCAACATCCTTGCTCTTGCAGCCAACGACAAGCTCACTGTTCTCGATGACCCCGAGGAGATCTTGAACAGTACGAATGATGGTTTCGAGCGAGGCAAGAGTACTGGACGTCGTCTAAAGCGCATATCGAGGGATAAGGCAAGTAGAGGCCGTGGGGGAAGAGGCCGTGGAAGAGGAGGTTATGGAAGAAGGGGTGACTCTACGAATGAGTCCATCGTGTGGACAGAGAGTGATGAGGAAAGTGACCAAGAAAATGAAGACAAGGCTGAAGAGGTTGAGAAGGTTCGCGTCGATCCAAAGGAGCTCAAGCGAGAGAAACGAGGAAATCGACATGAGACTGCGGTAGTGATCTTCCAGACCAATCCTGTCTACCGCGCCTTGCACCTGACAGTCGCCCGCGTGTTCGCAGAGCAGTTGCAACAAGACATTCGCGTTCTGCGAGGAGACGACAAGAAGAAAAAGCGGTATATTTCGCTGTGCGGCAAGTGGGCTCCCTCACACGATCACTTCCATGATAGACATACCTTTATCGTCAGCACTATTGCTGAGATCATGTACCCTCGCGAGTCGATCGACCACGACAAGCTGGGACCGACCGACGATCGAGAGACGTATCTGCGTTTTGCCCGTGAAGAGTACCGCAAGGATATTTCTGCACTCCGAAAGCAACTTGAGGTTGTGGAACGAAACATCACAGACAACAAGTTTGAAAGCATCAAGTACGATCGAGTGCCATCTCTCGCCATGAATCAATACGCCAAACTGTTCATCGAGAAAGATCCTGACCACTTCAAAGAGTATCTGGACAAGGTTGCTGAAGGAAAGGTGAAAATTTCTGGTGCCACTCTTTTGCCATCAACATTGATTCAACAGGTGCGGTCCAACGCTGGTTATTCTGGTTATTCTCAGGCGAGTGGACATCAGTACCTTCAGCTCGTGGTTTTTGACGGACAATGGAGGACTCTGGTGCAGCGAATCAAAGACTCGGGTACTTTGGATTCGAGCATTGCCATCTGTGATGTGTCTCAAAGCATGACCTATCCTCAATTCTCTGACAAGACTACACCCATGGATTCAGCGATTGGGCTCTCTCTCCTCGTTTCAGAGGTTGCCAAGCCTCCCTTTGCTGGTACTTTCATCACGTTCAGTGAACAACCCACAGTCCAGCAAGTCGATCTGACCAAGACGCTCGCGGAAAAATGCAGCACGTTGAAGAGGTCAAGTTGGGGCACGAACACCAACTTTGTGGCCGTTTTCGAGGAACTTATCCTCCCCATGGCCATCAAGAACAACCTGAAACAGGAGGACATGGTGAAGCGTGTCTTTGTCTTTAGCGACATGCAGTTCGACACAGCAGAGTCGTACCCTTCTGATGAGAGTAAAATACCGCGCTGGAGCACATCTTTTGAGCGGATCAAGCTCAAGTACAAGGAGGCCGGGTACGAGATGCCAGAGCTGGTATTCTGGAATCTCGCTGGAGGAAGGGCCGGCTACACTGGAGATGACGGAGACCCAACAGCGCCCAAGCCCGTGACGTCGACTGAGGATGGGACGTGCCTCGTCAGCGGATACTCGCAGGGTATGTTGAAGGTGTTTTTGGAAGGGGGGTCGTTTGAAGAGGAAGACGAGGAAGATGACGAAGATGATGAAGATGAAGATGACCAAGACGAAGATGACGAAGATGAGGTGGTAGTAGAGAAGGATGAAAAGGGCAACGTCACAGAAGAGCCAAAGAAAAAGAAGGCCAAGAAGGATCCTCTCACGCTTGTTAAGAAGACGATTGGACATAAGGCGTATGATATGGTGAAGGTTGTTGACTAAAAGGATGATAAAGTTGGTTGAGACAGAATAGTGATACCCAAATTGACATTTTGATTAACTAAATCATAAAGCGAGACGGGCCAAGCGATGCAAATATAGAAAAGAGCTAGCATAGAAAGATCAATGTCATTCAATCTAAACATAAGTAGCATCAGGTATCATCAAGTTTTGCTAAAAACACAATCACAATTTTCCCCTGCACTCCATGGCCCCTCGTGCATAACATAGCCCTTGCCTAGGTAGTAACTGTGCGTTGAACAAAAATACAAAAATAGGACGCTCTCATCCCTCAACGACAATCTCATCCACCATCTTCATAAACCTCTCCCTATACTCAGCTGGATCCGCCGTGATGCTCATAGGTCCCTTATGAGCCACCTTGTTAAACACCTTGACAAGCTTCGTCAGCGCCCTGGCATGAAACGTGTGCTTTGCCCAGAAAAAGTCGAGCACAACACATCGGTACGTCCACTTTCCCTCGACATCGTCCACGCCGCGTCGCCACATGCCTGCGTCAGACTCGACGACAGGTACATCGCTGCTCTTTGGAAACCGGACCAGGAAGAGCGAGTAGTCGACGGCGTTGTGAGACGCCAGAAGTGCCGAGTCTGCAAATAGCAGTGAGATGAGCTCCTGCTTGGCCTGGTGTGGGACTCGCACTTTGTCTGGGAACTCGTCGACGAGCCGCTCTATCACGCTATCGGGCGCAAGGGCACCGTCTGCAATGTCTCGCTCAGGGAAGAAGTAGTCGTTTGGCTTGAGATCGTATGTCTCCCAGCTGTCGCCATTCTGGCCCTGCGGCTTTCCGTAGAGCAGGTTCTCCATGACGATGTGATGTGTAGGCGCCGCGCCTAGCATACCGCCTATAGACGCATGAGGCGCGTAGACGAGGTCTGTGATGCGGACAAGCAGACTATGCGGCTGGTGCTTCATGTGTCCAACATAAGGGTCCAGCAGCTCTTTTACAAAGAAATCATGCTCGAAGCGTCTAGGCAGGGACTTTATGAGATACTTTGCGTCAGCGGTGGTGAAGAAGGTAGAGCCGCTGTAGCCCAGGTCGCCGATGGGAACGAGCTGGGCAGAAGTGTCTGGGTCATGGCCCTGGAACGAGGCGCGATACTCATCCTCGTCGAGCTGCCAAAGCTCTTTGCGCAGAGCGAGGAAGTCGATGGAGCGGTAGCGCGTGAGGAGGAGTCTGAAGAGACGGAAGAAGGCGATGATTGTCTTGACGATGCCTTCTTTGGAGGAGCCGTGGCGACGACATATTGCCTTTGCTATTGAGACTGAGATTCTAGAGGAGCGGATCTTCATGTGTGCGGTTGCAGTGGGTGAGACAGTTTAAAGTCTGAGATAAGCTCGAGGCTAGAAATTTGGTGTGATTGTTCGAGAAACCGTTGAAATGAAATGGTGAGAGGTTGGTTGGTTGGACGTGTTGTTGGGTGACGTCACATCATCGTCGATGGACTTGGTACGGATTACATTACACATGTGATTCCAAGACAGAGAAAAACATGATGGCGAAATCTATCGAGATAGAGACATGATGACTTGCCAATATAAAATATAACTCTCTCAACGCTGTGTATCTATCCTGTAATCGCCATGTTTCCGGTCATTGCCGTCCCGTATATAACTCTAAGAGATTATCCGTGTATATAAGTTAACGTAAAAAAAAGACATTCTTCGCTTGCTTTGCGCCAATCGCTCCAAAATCCAAATATCAAGCAAGAAACCAATTATAAGAAACACATATAAACCAGATGTTGCTTTTGTGTATCCGTCTATGAGCCTTGAAAGTGACCAATATCCCCTTTCGAGTATTAAATGTGTTGATGAAAACAACCAAAAAGAAAAGAGAAAAGATATCAGAATCTAGCCTGAACAAGCCTTAGAAGCTGAACAGACCGCTTCGCCTCTTACCCAAGGGGTAAACGATCAAAGCACTCAAGAACAGACCAACGCTGATTCCAATGGCAACCTGAATAACCTTGAACAAGACGTTGAACGCCGTTCCCTCAAGATTGCCCATGGTGTGCATATCAGTCGAGATCTTGGTCCCGTTCTTGGTTATCTCATCCGCCATCGTGATACTGGCCAAAAGTGAACCACCCGCGGCCAGACCAGACGGCACCTGCACAAAGATGGCAGGGAGCATGGCTGCGGCAGCGAGACTGTAGCCGACCTTTCGGGGCTTCTTCTCTGGCTGGTCGCGCTTCTCTGGTGTAGTAGGGCGAGATTCAGGATCGTTGAGCGTCGGTAGCGACCATGTATCTGACCCGAGCTTCTTCTTGGTGTACCTCGGCCGAACCCTGAGCTTCCACCAATCGACAAAGTCCAGCCAGCCATTCTCGACGTGCCGGCCTGTTCTCGAGTAGAGGTTGGCGAGAATGCCAATGGTCAGGGCACCGAGCATGTTGGAGATCTGGCCGTTTCCTCCAAAGTACTCGGCGCAGTAGCTGTTGACGGACCAACCAGCCAAGGCCATTCCGACCATGATAGGAGTCTGCTTCCACTTGGCCTGGTTGATGAGGCAGAGACACATGGCGAAGGCAGGGACGAACAAAAAGTACCACCCCCGTTGCAGAGGCTTGTCGCAGGTTGATTTGCTGGACGCGTTGCTGTCGAGGTAGCCGTAGATAGATGCGCCAATGGTGATGCCGTATCCGAGAAACAGAGTGTAGATGAGAGCGTGGACCATGCGAACACTACCGGCAACAAGGTTGTGGCTCTGGAGTTCGAGTGAACTGCAGAGGACCATGTAACCAGGGAGAATCAAGGCGATACTGCTCTGAGCCAGCGCACTGAAGCAGAATAGCTCGCCGCCTTGAATAGACCCAAATGCACGTGCGAAGAAGGATGTTACAACGGCGGCAGAAACCTCGAATACGTGGGCGTATAGCTCATTGCTAGGAGCCAGGATCAGCTGAAGGAGGCCTACGGTGGAACCAAGGAGAAAGGCAACGGGCAAGTCGATGAACCGTCCCTGAAAAGCGAAGGGGGCAACACAGGCTGATGCAACTCCATACAAGAGCACTCGAACCCAGACGTTGTACTTGGGCTTTCGCTCGTTAACCTCGTCCAGTCGTTGCGTGGCTTCTTCCACGCCGATTTTATCATGCACGACTTCCTTGTAGATGTTATGCACGTCTCGAAGTCGTCCCAGGTCGATACCCTGCGGTACACGAACGAGTTTGACCTCGGTGGTGTGCGTAGTGCTATCGTCGAAGCTGATGATCATGCAACCGGGCAGATAAAGAAACTGGGCTTCGATCTCGAGAACTCTTGACGACATAGTCATATACTCTTCCAGTCGATGAGTTGGGGCGCCGTACATCATAAGTGCCCGACATAGCTTGAGTAGGTAGCGGTGACGCTGGATAATACCTGCGATGTGAACGGTAATACGGGCCTTGTCTCGCTTCTTGGGGGGTGCTGGCGGCTGCTTAAGCTTCTCGGCCCACTTGTCAGAGATATTGGTCGAAGCTGGCACGGCAAACATAGACGATGACTTCATAAGCTCCTTGAGAGCAAGCGAGGACGATGAGTTGCGTGACTTGTGATAGTTGAATAAGCCGCTGGAAGGTCGTGATCGAGGAGGAATTCCGAGGGCTGAAGCAGGTCTAGATGTTGGAGGCGAGGGACGAGGCGACGGGGACATGCGAGGAGTGCCTGGTGACTGAGGTGTGTTGGCGCCAGTTCCGGGAGCTGTCCTTTCGTCGTGGTAGAGCTTGAGAAGGGATGATAGAATACCGCCGCGGTACTGGTCGGGTCGTGGAACGTAGTCGTGAGCATAAGCCTGCTGAAGCACAGGAGTCGCAGTACCGGAAGCGTGGCCGGATGCGTGCTGTGTGAACAAGTCTTTCTTTCCCTTGTGAGTATGAGATCTCACTAGGTTCTCAGCTGCGGCGTGGTGTTGAGAGCGGCTAGCTTCGTCACCTCTTGGTCCACGGTGTCGAAGACCAAAGTAACCTCCATCTTCGATGACATTGGGCTTTAGTGGAGGCGTATCCCTAGGGTCATCGTAGTCCTCGATCAGAGGCTGGAAAGGCGGTACTTCATCGAGGTCAAGCGAGCCTCGTCGAGATCCCGGAGCCGAGTAACTTCCCACCGAAACGGCAAGGCGATCTGCCCTCTGACGAGCATCGGCCATGGACCTGTACTGCCGCTCTGTAGTCTGTGACTCAGCTTGGTCTGCCTTTTCACGCTCTCCCGGGTCGTCATAGCTGGTGTTTCTGCGAAGTGCTGGTCTCGGACGTCTTGGGATTGCGCCCTCTGGCGTATCGGGCGATGGCTTCAGTGCCTTTTCGGCATCCTGGCGCCGCTTGTTCTCCTGCTCAGCGGAGAGGATCTTTGTCAGAGCAAGACTCAGTTCATAGGCGTCTGGTGCATTGGGCGGCAGTTCTCCTGGGGCCAGCTTGGGGGAGGCTGCGGGTGAGAAGACACCTTCATCTTTATGATGATGATGGGGAGGGTTGAGATTGGTAGCTCCCGTGGTCGACTTACTGCTCTCCCCAGAGCTCTCTTTGCCAGAGTGCCAGCCAACACGCTTCTTTTCCCTGCGGACAGGCGTATGAACCTGGCTCGGCCTCCCGTCGCTTCCACTCCCACTCCCACTACCACTACCACTGTCGTTCTGTTCGGCCGACATTGGATAGGTATTATCTAGAAGGGCCGGAGTGATAAGTGAGTGTGTGTAAGAAAATCTGGGGCTTGCTGGGAAGGGGGAAACTGGGACCGCAGGGCTTTAAGGAATGGCTCCCGAGACGGGCTCGGTGAAGGATTGCTCATTGTGTCGATCGAAGAGGAGGGGGAATGATAGACGCTGTATGTACTTGGCAGGCAGGCAAGGCAGGTCAACAAAACTGGGCCTCTCCAGCTTGATTTTCTCTCGTCTCCAGGCCCGTACTGTGGTTGTGGTGTAGGGGGCGAAGAAAACTTGCCCGGGCGTGATAAGGGCCCTGTGGGTCGCCGAGAACAAGCCCGAGACGAGACGGACCAGGTTGTGTAGTGTAGTTTTGTATACTTTTTACTGTGGCCGGCCTGATGCTGTGGCATGAATGATATAATATCACATGCAGATGATGATTATGAGGTGCTTTTGCCCTTGGCTTCTGAGCCTATAAAGGCGGCTTCTTCGGATGATGGCGTCTCATGTTGATGATTTCTGTATTGAACTGGCGATTTGACTTTTTTGGTGTTTTCACGGCCATGACGTGGTTAAGTGACTTGCCAGCTGCTCGGCCGAAAGAAAGACTGAGAGACTGAAATGTTATACTCACTCACTCTCACAGGCCTATCCTCGCTGTATCGTGCAGTGCAGTCTTGGAGCTGTCAATTGGTGTTTCGATTCCATGAGCCTGGATTGGCTCGGGTAGAGAGATTCGTTATCATGACAGCAGCTCGGATTACCGGTTCCGGAAGGGTGTGGGCGTGTGTGAAGGGAAGGGACAAGAAAAGCCAAGACAAGGAAGGAGAGAGTCGCTCAATCTTGGATAGGTAACCGCTCTGCTGGTACCGTCTGGTCGGATCCATCAGACGAGAAACTTCCAGGCGGGCTTCTTCCACCGCCTCCACCCATGGAAGCTCCAGCGCCACGTGCGGGCCGCGACAGCGTCCGCTTCGGCCTTTGGATGCCCTGTGCTCCAGGGGACTCTGCAGCCTTGCAGCGATCTATCTGTCGACGGGGGCGGGCGCTATGTTCTGAATGTGCACATCCTGAGGCTCTCTGGATCTCTCTCTAGGTCCCGTCACTAAGCAACACACCACCAAGGACCATCCACGTTGCACATGCAGGGCTGGCAGTTGATCAGCGCTCTTGGTTTCCTTAGATAGGTATGCGTCCTGACGTGCTTCGATAGTTGTCTCTTGTCTTCTTCCCACAATGATATAAATGAAAAGCTCTTCTCGTATTCCGTACGCGTAATGAGCAGAGGTGAGTCAGTAAGAAAAAGTCAACTTTTGACGTGAGCCACGCCAAACATTGCATGGCCCCGTTCTCATCTCTCAGATTTTCAAGAAATGGAGGCTCTTGGGCTCCAACTCATCAACAAGGGACGGGAAAAGTATCCATCATGGCCCACCCGGCTCCGGCTGGCCCGAAGCATCCACCGCGAGAGGATCATAGCGGCTATAGACGAGATCCGAAGTTTAAACTAGAATGCTCTAGACACGAGCCAAGTTGATGGTGTTTCTAATAATTTCACTGATAGAGCCTAGCTATTCTTGGTAGAGTTTGTGTGTGTTTGACTTACAGTGGTTAGCGTATGATAAGGACTCCCAACTGAGTACTATGCAACCAAAAATGGAACACGGTCCCTCCACCTCTACAACTCTCAAGGTGAAGTGACAAACTACACCGAGACAGAAGCCCAACCAATCCGGCCCTTGACGCGAAGCGAAGCTTGGGCTATCAATTGCATTTATCTGGGCATCAATAATCTCCCTCGCCATCGTTCCCAGCGCCGTCGTCAGCGCGTAGATCTCATCTCGCAAAGCAAAAACAAGCCATGCCAACGTCGCAATCATCTCAGGGGCATGTGCCTGTGTCTACGTACACGACCCCTGATCGCATCGTTCCCATGCGCGTCATCGTCTGTGGCGTCCATCGCACAGGCACACTGAGTATGTTTCTATCTTTATAACAGCCTGCACACGCGGCCGCTGATAAGAACTCTGGCCCCCAGGCATCCGTAACGCCCTATGGCAGCTCGGCTTCCATGACTGCTACCATATGCGCACGCTTATACGGGACCCGTCGCGTGCCCCGGAATGGATCCGTGCTTTCGAGGCCAAGTACGCCGGCCGCGGATCCTTCACCCGCGCCGACTGGGACCGTCTGCTCGGCGACTGCCAGGCCGTCTGTGACGTTCCCGCCGCCTTCTTCGGCCCCGAGCTCGCCGAGCTGTACCCGGACGCCAAGGTCATCGTCCTCAACCGTGACCCGGACAGGTGGTACGAGAGCGTGCTCAACAGCATCTACCTCATGACCACGCCGCAGGACATCTGGACCAAGCTGACCATGATCTACTGCTTCCTGCTCGACACCAACCTGCAGTACATGGCCAGCTACAGCCGCGCTCTGCGGACGTGGGTGCAAAAGTACGACCACGGCAAGGACAAGGACAAGGCGCTGGCGTGGTACAAGGCGCAGTATCAGGAGTTCCGTGAGCGCATCCCCGCCGAGCGGCGCCTCGAGTACACCATCACCCAAGGATGGGGCCCGCTGTGCGAGTATCTTGGGGTTCCCGTGCCCGAGGTCGAGGACCCCGAGACGGGTAAGATGGTGGAGGCGCCGTTTCCGCACCTCAACGATGGCGAGACGTTTCGGCAGGAGAGTAAGGTGGTGAGGAGTAAGAGCAGAGCGAGGGCAAACAGCAATCTACTTTCAGCCGTGGGCAAGCTGGCCTTGACGGGCGTTGTGGGTTATGCTGGATATCTTGCTTGGAGGACACGACTCGGCGGACGACTGTAGCTGGGTTGAGCATCGTTGGTGAGTTGAACTATCTTGAATTTCTCATCTATGTAGGATCTGTTGCAGTATTCTGCTAAGCTGTCCTGATATTGATCTCTGGCATTTTCACGTTGGGATATTGCAGTCAAGTAAAGCTAAGAAGCAGGTTATGGGGAAACAGTACACCAAAACCTGTCAACTTTCACTATTCAGCCTTATGAAGCATGTGTCATATACGTATTATCATCAACTATTTATTCGGAGCCAAAATTATGCTTGGATTGAATACCCAGAGCTTATCCTGGTCTTACTATATACTACATATTTAGAGTAAGCAAGTTATGGCTTGAGCACCCACCCCCACGTCTTTAGCTGCACGTGAGGAAAATGGTCTGCAGTGGCCCGTTAGTTGTCGACGGTCTGTTCGGGCATTATATCAGATCAGGATGGTCACATGGCTGCTAGAATAGGCTGTTGATCGTTAAACTCAATGGCTGGGCGCGGTTTTAGCCTAGATCTCTTGTCTCATCTCTCATTGCGGTGTTGAGAGCGAGAATAGCAGGCATTGGATCGTCACGATCACAACATGCTATACCTCAGCTTCTCATGTCTCTGTCCTCATCCCCCACGCCCCCTTGCAGAGAAAACAGCAGCTATTTCCCCTCATTTCCCATTCCATCTCAGGTTACGCAGCTCTCGTGACAATACAATTCGAGATATTGATTGGTCGGTGTCTAAAGAGGCAGAGGGTGGGGGTTGTCATACAGATTGGATATGGACGGCCTCTGCTTGGTCAATTGAACCTGTCGCTTGGCGTCCGGGGGCTTGATGGTTTGCGGCGAGGTTATCCCGTTTTGGACCATGGAGGGATCAGACGACTTAGTTCACGGGGCGGTACCTGCTTCTGCGAGGATGATCGCTGTTGTTTATGTGATGCACTCCTCTCGTCCTGGTGGCGGACTTGACGTTCACATTGTGTAACCCTTGACTTGCTGTTTTGTGCAAGTCTCGATGATACATGGTTACGTACGAGAATGCCCAGAGTCCAACATCATGAGTTCATTCATAATAAATCTGAGGACCCCAGACCCCCGACCCCAGAGACTCCGGAGCCTCTCGGCCGGGGCCACGGCGGAGGTTCCCCCGGTGGCTTCCCCGGTGCAAACTAAACTAGTTTAACCCCCACGCTTCGTAAGAGCCCATGGACCTCTGAACCAGAGCGCAAAGCCTCATGACGAGTACGCCACTGGCCTCGGCTGGGCTTATAAAAAGACCAGCTGATGCCTACCGCTTTGACAGCAGCTGGTCAGAACTATCCTGTTTTGTTAGGGTGCGTGCTTGGCTTGAGCTGTGCGTTTTTTGCTTGTATATAAGACGACTTACATGCCATCCACTTCTAAACGTCTATCCAGGACCACACCACATGCCTTCAACACTTCTCGAATCTCCCGCCATGGGCTCTCCAAAAGCATCTCAGCTGCGACTCGGCGATGGCGTCTACGTCCCTACCCTCGCATTCTTCACCCCAGAGGATGAGATCGATGTCCCTGCTCTCGAGAAGCATGTCATCAAGCTACTAGAGTCTGGGGTCGCTGGCATCGTCGTCCACGGCTCCAACGGCGAGTGCGCCCATCTGTCGCCTTCAGAACGCACCACTATCATCCGTGTGGCTAGAGACACCATCCTCCACGAGGCCAGCGGCACCCGCGTGCCTCTCATCGCTGGCTGCGGCGCTCAGAGCACAAGGGAGACGACCGAGCTGTGTGGGGAAGCTGGCAAGGCCGGCGCCACGCACGCCCTCGTGCTACCGCCCAGCTACTACGGCGGCCTTCTCCCAGACGACCTGATAGTGCAGCACTACTACGCCGTAGCGGACAAGAGTCCAATTCCTCTGCTGGTCTACAACTTCCCCGGCGCCGCAGCCGGACGGGACCTCTCGTCAGACACGATCCTCCGCATCGCCAAGCATCCCAACGTGGTGGGCGTCAAGCTGACGTGCGGCAACACGGGCAAGCTGGCGCGAGTAGCGGCCGACTGCCCCGAGGGCTTCTTCGTGGGCGGCGGCAGCGCAGACTTTATCCTGCAGGGCCACGCGGTGGGCGCCAACGGAACCATCTCTGGACTGGCCAACCTGTGTCCGCGGGCGTGCGTGCGCATCGCTGAGCTCGCTGACGAGGGACGCTGGGGCGAGGCCCGGCAGCTGCAGGCAAAGGTGGCCAAAGCGGACTGGACGGCGATCAAGACGGGCTTTGTGGGCGTCAAGGCGGCCTTGGCTCACTTTGCTGGCTACGGGGGCGAGCCTCGACTCCCTTGCGTGGCGCCTTCGCAGAAGGATCTTGATGGTATTGTTCAGGGGTTCCAGGAGGTGATGGATCTCGAGAAGGCCATGGGGTGATGATGACGATGCATGGATTTCAAGCACGAGATGGTGTTGTGGCGTTGGACATATACAGCCATTCAGGGTCCATCTTTTGCCCTCAAGCTGTTGTAACTTGCATGTACACTGCATAAAAAGCTACTTGATTACTAGTTATTAATCCAAAAATGAATTATTTGTAACGGATATTCAGTTCCTCGACTTCTTTCCACCCCATAGAAATACTCTTCCCCGCAAAGTGGTCATATATCCCACACGTGCATATGCCGGTGAGATGTTTCGGGAGTCGGGGAGAGCTCATCTTGAAGCGGTAGAGTTGCAGTGCATTCGAAAGATGGTATAGATTGGTCATGCCCATCATCAGCCGACGAGGCACGCTCAGCACTTCCGTTTTTAGAGGAGGATCATGCACAAGCACTGACCCAAGACGTGCATCGGACGCTATTCTAGGAGTAGGGTGGTGATGGGAAGAAATCGTGGGGAACCCTGCTTGTGCATCTTTGGTGGAGTTTTGAATGAGGGCCTAGGTTAAAAATAAAGACGGCAGTTCTTACATCTCGTATAAGTATATCTGTAACCTGGACTTCTGAGCTTGATGTACGGGACAAGCTGCAAATTGAGGATTCTTTATGATAGGGTAAGCCTCGCGCGAATCACAGTCAGTAGGAGGAGGAACTTGGAGAAACAGGTTATTTTGAGGCTGACAGGCAACTGTCGATAGACAATCGTCAGCCCTTACGTCCAAGAAAATGACGTGGCGAGGAGAGGCGTGGGGGTTTGCAAGTCCCGGATAAACACAAAAGGGGCTCGCTCTTGTTGAAACATTGTCGAGTATCAGAGTGAAAGTTTATCTCGGGCTAAATACAAGCGAGGTACTTCTGTACAGCTTGGCCTATACGATTGGAGCATAGGTTCTACATGGATCATGCTTGTAGTACACTCCCTAGAACTCGGCCGCGTCGAAATTGCGAATGAGGTCGTAGTAGAACTTGAGAATGTCCATATGCCCATCGATCCTGATCCTCTCATCCACCGTGTGGATGTTCTCCGAGCCACGCTGTCGAGTCGGCGTCCAGCGGTAGATGTGTGGCGAGAGGTCTATGGTCCTATTAGCAGCAGTTACACCTGTCCAGAGTCTCGCTACTCACTCAGATAATGCCTCGTGTCGGTGTTGCCAGTCATGACTTCTCCGACAGGCACAACCTTGCCCTTCTCAAAAGCAAAGCTGTGCTGGATTGTTCCGGAAAAGATGTCCCAGATCGCACCGCTCGTTGGGGAAACGGGTGTTATGTTGGTGAACTGGTCTCCTTTCAGAGTGAGGTGGCCGTCATAGTCAAAGTCTGCTTCCTTCACGCTGTCGACGCCGGCGAAAGAGTGGTATGCTTCATCGTCCTCGTACGCGTTGACGCTGAGGTTATACTTTCTGACAACAGAGTCAATGTTCTTGAGAAACTCATGCTGCACCTTCTCTCGACTATCCTGAGGCGCAATGCGGTAGTTCACGCCTAGGTTGACAAGCTCTGGCATGGCATTGATCTTCTGGCCGCCTTGGATGATGTCAACGGCCTGTGTCGTCTGGATAACGAACTTGGCATCTGGGTCGATTCTGATGAGCTCATCGGTCAACCTTTCCAAGTCATCCTCCTCGAGAAGTTGACTGAGTTTGGAGTGAGCATCTGGAGAGTGGCGCGCCAGACACACAAGGTGGTTGTACACAGGACTTCCCTTGAGGACCTGGGGCTGGTAAGGGTTCGCTTCGAGCGCAGAGACAATCTCAGCCATGATGCCAATGCCCGTGTGCGGGTGAGGCTTAGAGCTATGGCCGCCCTTGACGCGGAGCTCGGCCCAGATATCGATGTGGCCCTTTTCCTGCACTGAAGGATGCACGTAGAGCGTGTCGCCGATGAGCTGGAGGCCCTCGCCGCCTTCGTCCAGAATGAAAGAGATGCCGCCGTCGCCATACCGCTCCGTCAAGAGCTTTGAGATGTTCCCGGCGCCGCGATATCCCGAGCACTCCTCGTCAAAGCCAAACGCCAGGATCAGCGTGCGCGTGGGAGACCAGTTGGTCTTTGTGAGCAGCGTCTCAACGGCCGACAAGAGACCCGTGAGACTGTTCTTGTCATCGGATGCACCACGGCCCCAGAGCCACTCGCCGTCAAAGTAGGCGTCAAAAGGCGGGTGAGTCCATGTTGAAGAGTCCGGTACGGGGACGACGTCTTGGTGAGCTGCGAGGAGATAGGGCTTGAGGGAAGGGTTGCTTCCGGTGAGTGTGTAGACGAGACCAAATCTGTTGACTTTGTCGAGCTTTGCATGTTTATGACTGGGTCTAGTTAGCTTATCTGATCATGATAGGAGATAGATCTAAGTACTCACACTGCTGGATATGTCTTTTTCAGAACGTCGTGTAAGTCGTAAAACGGCGCCCACCGCTCATCTTTGTCAAAGTCGCCGAGGTCATCGTAGCAAACTGACGGAACACGCACAATGGCCTGGTGACGCTTCACTTGCTTATTGATAGCCTCACGAGAGGAAAAGAGGCTTTTGGCTGAAGGGAGTCCGTCACCGCTAGGAGCGAGAACCGGCGGGAGATCGCATTTGAAATCGTACTCATTTTGAGTGCTGATGGGCTTTTGTGTCTCGGCTCCAAAGGGACCCAGCGCGAAGCCTGAGGCTCCGGCCACAGTAGCTAGCACAGCTATCGATCTGAGAACCATTGTGAATCCTTGGCTGGTAGTTTGTGTTTGACTATCTGAAGAGTATCAGGAGAGAAATTGTGCGGGGAGCGAGATAGATAGATAACATAATGGAGTCGGAGCACGACATCGGCGCCGGGGCCGGAGCCGACACGAATACGTTACAAAGATGCCTGTTGTGTTTCCTAATATGGAAGTTGTTTAACGATCAGGCTCCGATTGAAGTTGCACAGCGGTTGAGTTGCATCCAATCAAATCAACTCGATATGTTGAGTTCTTGTCTTTGTGTTATTCCCGGGAACTTGGTGAATCTCAATAACGGCAGCTTACATACACCCAGGTCTTGTAATTAATAATACTCGTCTACCATAATAAAGCCCTCATTGCATTCATACATTTCTCTCATCTGTATCCTCTTCTTCCTTAATATCACCCAGCCTCTTCCCCAACCAAGCCTCAAAGCCCGCAAACTGGGTGACATGGCTCCATCTCCCACAGAACTCTTTCAAAGCATTAGCCTGTTCCTCGATCCAAGCTTTCTGCTTCTCATCCCGACTTCCGCTGACAGGAAGCAAAGGACCGAGTTCCCATGCTAACTTGGCCGAACAGACTGGACACAGATAAGGCGGCACCTGGCCATCCTGTCTCACGCTATTGACGCCCTGCATAACACATGCGTAGTACGGACAGTGAGCAAAGCCGAAACAATGGCCTAGCTCGTGCGAGACTGTCACGGCCAAGCGGGCGAACCAGTAGCTGGCTAATTCGTCTCTGGTGGTGAGTTTTGGGACTCTCTTTGCTGCCTCGACGGCAAGGCCTAGTGCAGAATCAGTCGAGGGCTTCCCTGTAGCTTCGCTTTTGAATCTTTTTGTTCTTTTCGCTGGCCGAGTCTCTCCTTGGTTACTGACGCCGCATTCTTCATCCACAAAAGCCTTGCAGTGAGAAGCAGGCCACATGTGCTCTCGATCAATACCTGCGGGGGCGTCCAGTGATGGATTGTAGCGGAACGAGGAGACGATAGAGATCCTACTGCTTCCCCATGATCTTCCCACTGTGAAATCATCATCCTCATCCTCATACAGGTCTATATCAGTGAGCATGACCACAGCGTAGGCATCGCTGGGCATCCTCATGAGGACTACATCAGCAACGTCACCCAAGTGAACCTGCATTCTTGCGCGACCGTCCAAAGATGGCCTACATCTGATGCCGAAAATCTCTGGCTTCCCGGGCGTTTCTAACCCAACCCGGGTTCTCTTAGGTGCGGTCCCGGATCTCGTTCTTGATCGTGGCTTTGTTGGTTCGTGCCATGGCCGCCATGCGAATGACAAGGGCGACTGGACAACTTCCATGGGGTGGTAGAAGGCTCGTAAATAGTTGAGCAGTTCGTCGACCTGAGTCGAGGATGACGTCCACTTGGGCAAGTCTGGGTTGGCAGCTGGTTTGGGGAGACATGGCTTATGCCAGTCTTTCATCGTCTTTTCCATGTCACTGGGGATCGTGGGCGGCAATATCAGGTAAATGGTCTTGTTCCCGGGTGTGACTTGATTTCTGTCGTCCTGTTCTCCCATATCATGCCACTCTTTGAAGGTCTGTCCATCGTCGTCTGGGTCCATGGCTAGTTCATCGTCTGGCAGCACCAGAGGGCCAGGAAATGTCCAGGGGTCCTTCATGGCGTCTTCTTGAAGCACTGGAGCGCCTCTGGCTCTTCTTCCATTCTGAGAGACTGCCGTGAGCCTTTTGCTGATGGATGGTCTGTTGAAGCCTGCTTCATCGGCGGCAGGGCTGCACTCGATGTATAGTGACGTGTGTTGGCATTTGCCCATGATTCAAGAGTTAGGGCTGGTGCTGAGGTTCAGTGCAGTGATCGTGAAAGTAAATGCAAGGCGGAGATTGTAACAAGATGTTTATATCATACTAAATTTATACGCAAGATTCATAAAACTTGCATAAGATTAAACAATGCGCGCTGCTGCCTGGGCCGTCCGAATAATTTACCCTGGACATTTTTGTGTCTGGATATTTATATCCACCGCCTTACACCCATTCCTATCGCCATATACTGATCCTTTCTGATTGTCTAGCGCTAGAAATAGCTCATGACTTGGTATTAATGCTCTCCTATAAACAAAACTCACGCCATTGTCTTGTGACCACCTAAGTTAAAATACTGTGGTTTTCGTTGCTCATATGCGGTTCTATACCCTGAAACCGGATGCATTATCTGCTGCCCCAAATGAAGATACCGTAGAACCGTCCCAGTAGCAATGATATTCTCTGGATCAAGCTTATAAATGCGTTCTCTCAAATCCGAGCGGCCATGAATCTTAGACGTCTCGTTCCAGGCTTCGACAACCTGTGCATCAAGTCCACCGTGGGTTCCGAGCCAAGTAATCTCACTGACGGTGTCAACCACATTATATCGGAAAACACAGGCTTTCTTCTCAATGCCATTCCACAGCTCTAGCAACACGAGGTTTGGCATCTTCCTGGCGGCTCGGGCGGCTGCGCAGAGGAGACTGTTGATGTCTTTCCTCGAGCCTGTCGTGAATATCTCAGATGTAAGAGATAGTGTTTTGAGGTTCTGCCAGACAGGCAAAGACTTGGTCGTACAATCCGAATTCGCTGACCAGAAGGGACGCAGGAAATCCTTTGCATCTGTCATGTGGGAGATGGACAGGTTTTCCAGGTGTTTACTATACTGTCTCAGAGCTTTGGCTAGAGACACCGCCTTGACTTTCCTGGCAGGCCACGTGTGAAATATATCGTTTGTCTCGCCATACAGCGATAGTGTCTTGAGAGAGAGCGGCAAATCCATGCCAAAAGCGACAGTTGCGTCTCGGCACCACTCCGTCTCGTGTCTTGACTCGGCACTTCTCCAACGCTCGACGTTGATCTCTTGGATGCGCGGTAGACTTGTCATCATCTTGCCCAGAGCAGCGGGGTGTATCTCGCGGAACTTCTGTCTGCGGATGAGAAACTTGGTCACAACTGGTACCTCTGGGAGTTGCGGCGAATGGTCTTCATCGACATCCACTGACGTATCTGGGTCTTTGCTATAGTTGAAGCAGAGGGGCTTCCATCCGAAGAGGTTGTTGACGGTGGCGTACCAATATCCGTTGCGCTGTTGTGCGTTGAGCAAGCCTAGGGCTCCGTGGAGTTTTATATACGGCGTTTGAACGTCGCCAGATGATATATATGACTCTATTGAGCCGGATGATAGATACTTCTTATATAAGTCAACTTCTTGACTGAAGAAATCCTCCCCCTCAGTCTTGAGATAGTATGCCCAGTCGCTTGGAGAGTGGGCGCTGATTTCAAGTGCGACACCCTTCTCCATAGTACGTCCAGTAATGTCCCACCGAGAAAGAACATCCCAGAGTGTAAATATAGCCGCTGTAAAGGTTCTATCTGCCTGCCAGAGGACCATGGGATCCTCTTCCTGTTTATACTTTGGGTTAGGGTACGCAGGTAGCTGGATGCGTAGCCAGATGTGCTTGACAAACGCTCTTCTGGGGTTGACGATATGAGCAAACTCTCCCCCAAGCAGGTCATTTTGGTGGATGACTAGATTCCGAAAGATCTCTTTCTCGAAAACATGTTGCCAATGTTTGTTGACGCTAGTATATGGGGCTAAGGATGAGAATTGTGCGATGTTCTTGAGGACCATGGCCTGGATCTCTGGGGGAAGGGAGTAAAATCGAGGCATTTTGAGGTTGTGCAAGGGGGGCTTGAGTGAAGGCGATAAAGAGGATGATGGAAATCAAGAGTCTAGGTATGAATAACGCTTGAGATGAAAGGGAATCGAAAATGTTATAACTGAAGAAAGAAGAATTTGAGGATGATGCTGATGGTGATGCGAAGATCCTGAATGCTTCCTGCATGCAAACTGCAACAGGTCTAAGTGAGCCAAATGCATGACAATACCTAGGTAGCTAAATAATAGCTCAGTAGGTCCATTGAACAATAGAGCAAATTGACAGCTGAACAATCGAACAATAAGGCGATGCGGCTTGGATAGCATGCGCGAACAGCCAAACACTGACAGTGTCGAGACAGCACATAACAAATCACGGCCGAGGAGAATAAAGGCCAACTTGTAAGCATGGAAGTGTTTGTCTACAGTAAGGTGAGAGAAGAATTTATCCTGCAGCCAGTATGCTTTATCGAAGGCGTTGAGTTTGAGAGTGTATATATCGTGCAGGATCTGATAAACAGACTTGCAGGTCAGATACCTAACAGAGCCCGAAAACTTCAAAGAAAAAAACATGAATCAGTCACATTGTCAAGTTATATGTGTTTGTTGGGATCTTTCGTCTAATTCTCCGATATATGGGTTTGGCAGAACTGTAAGGCGACTTGAACAATACTACGGATAGAGAAAGAATTGAGAAACGGATCAAACTCAGGTTTTCATCCATCAAGCACGGCGAACTGTATTTGGTATGTATCTGCTTTTACAAACGGCGGGTTTCATTGACCGCATCTTGATGGGGTTGACGAACGCTTACTAGCTATGCAGTGCATAATGACAGGAAAACTGTCGAGAGTGAGTTGGCCACCATTTTGCACTTTCGGCATCATCTAGAAACACACAAGTCACTTGGGAACAATGGACAGCTTTGAGTTAACGAGAATTTAATAATAATTGATCTAACACGTGTAAGGTTAGACCTGCTAGCTCCTGTGTGATAATAATACAGCGACAAGACTATGAATAACGCCGTGCGTATGCATCCAATGAATAGGCATATTTCGTTTATGCATCCCTTTCCATTTACACAATATTCTTCCTTCATGCGACCTCGACCCTGTCCTCGGCCGAGTTTGACTCGCTGTGTCTGGGCTTGTCGGTGTTGTGAAAGTAGCTCTCGTCCCTCTGCTCTCGGGTGATGTAGCCCGGGGGAACCCACTTGTGGCTGTTCCAGGGCTTGAGTCCTTCTTGACCGTACATGAGATCGACGTTCTCCAGACTGAGGGTTCGGGATTCGTAGAGGAAGAACCAGACAAGAGCAGCCGCTGCCAGGTTAGTTCCGGCAAAGACGAAACCGTAAGCGTAGCTGATACCACTTGTAGCAAGGGGAGTAAGGAAGGCAACCATGACTAGATGACTATGTTAGAGACGAAGAATACAGAGAGGACGTAACAGGAACTTACAGTTTCCAAGCCAGTTACCAGCGGTAGAGATAGAAGCCTGCTTGGCACGAGTACGAAGGGGAAAGCTTTCGCCGATAACGACCCAAGCCATGGGACCCCAAGTACTGGCGAAGGAGGCAATGAACATGCAGCCACAGACAATGAGGACGATGCCAGAAGTTCGGCTCTCTGAGGGAGTTGTAGCAGTTCCGATAGCAGCGAAGATGGCGAGCCAGACAGCCTGCCAAATACCACCGATGAAGAGAGGCCAGCGACGACCGAACCTTTCGACGAACCAGAGTCCCATGAAGGTGGTGGCCACGTTGACAGCTCCCAGGATGAGCTGGACCTGAATAGGGTCATCGACACCAGCCGACTCAAAGATGGTAGCACCGTAGTAGAAGAAGTAGTTGACACCGGTCCACTGCTGGAGGAAATGAATAAAGAAGCCCAGGAATGTACGCCAAACAAGCTTGGGGATAGAGCTGTTGGGGTTGAAGCACTCGGCCCAGCTTCCCTGTCCGACTTGTCGCTCCTTCTCGAGAATATCGCGCATTTCCTTCAAGTCGTCCTGGACAAGCTGGCTTTCGGGGTTGTTCTTCATGCCACGGAGACGGGCCAGAGATTGTTGGGCGCCTTCCCAGTCACCCTTTGAAGCAAGCCATCTGGGAGACTCGGGAACAGCCAGGATACCAATACCCAGGGGAAGGGAAAAGAAGATACCAAGACCGATGATGACTCGCCATGAGGCGCTGTTGGTCTGGATTTCTCTGAAACCGTAGCAAACAATGTTGGAGATGAGGATACCAATGGTAATCATAAGTTGGTAGGAGGCAACGACAGCACCACGGATCTCTCGGGGGGAGCATTCGGACTGGAACATGGGAACACCAACAGAGAGGTTTCCGACACCGAGACCAGCAACGAATCGACCCATCATCATATGAACCCAGGATTCCATAGCCGTGATCTGAATGATATTACCAATGATGAAGACGGCGACACCAAAGGTCATGCTCCTGCGGCGACCCCACCAATCGGCGGTGCTGTAAACTTGTGAGCTGGATACCTTCAACGACCAGGACGGTAGAAACATACTATGCGCCAGAGAGAGCACCAATCAAACTTCCGATACTCATGAGACTGACCAGTGTAGACAGGATAATGGGCTCGAACTCCCTGTTTCCCGGCTCTCCATTTTGGGCGAATCGCTCTTTGAAGTCGGTGAAAAGCTGCATACCACTAATCTGACCTGTATCATAGCCGAAAAGAAAGCCACCAATGGAGGTGATGACACCCAAGAGGATGGACTCGACACCGCAGTCGGCGCCATTGACCTTGATAGACCTGGAGGAAGACGAGGGTTAGCAAGGGCCAGGTGAAGGACGCAGGGACAAGCGAATGAGAAGGGAGAGGAACGTACCTTTGACCCAGCATCTTGACCAAATGTCTCAATGGATATGATGGGAAAAGGATACTAGAGTGAAGATCTGTTTCCAAGCGGCATAGGGGGGGAGAGGGCGTCTTTTATTCTTGGGGACGAGACGAGATGAGACGAGACCCAGGGGATAGCAACCATGGATGGATGCAAGCGGAGAGTCGTATCACAGAGATGGGGCACAAATTGAAAGGTCTGCGCGTGCCCCATCACGCCAGAAGGCAAGGCCAGGAGGCAAGAGAGAGCCCAGGCGAGACGGAGAGCGAGAGGGCAGTAGGGGCCCCCGGACAGGGCTACCGGTTGCTGGTGCATCAGTTGCCAAACTTGGCAGTCGTCATGGGGGAAGACATCGTGGTCAACCAAGTCCACCGTTGGGTGTAGCAGGCCAGCAGGCGCGCATCATCACTTTGCAATGGATGCGGTTTGAAGAGCGAATGGTCCATGTGGCTGTTAGCCTGTAACGGGCGCGTTGGGTACGGAAGGGCCGATGTCAGTGGCGTTGGATAATCGTCTGCTTGGGGTTTCTGCAGTGAATGTCTGACTGTCTGTCTTGGCTCTGGCTGTGCTGTGCTGGGCCGGTACAAGGCGCGCAGTGCAGTGCACTCTCAACGCTGCGCGGGTTGTCCAGTCCATGGGGAGAGGACGAGTCAGTGCAGGGGCCGCATTCGATCGTGTCTGAGTGGGTTGATTGGGTTTCTGGAAGAATGTGGATGCGGTCTCCCCCTTGGCATGGGGTTTTCCTGGGGCTCACACTGGAGTAGCAGTACCTCAGTGGAAACTTGGCATAAAGGATTTTGTGTGGAGATGATTTGATGTTGTTGGTGTTTACAGAGTTTGTGCATGACGTCAAGGTCAAGGTAAGCTTAAACCCCATGGCTGCCCCAATTTGGACAGACCAAGAACTGACCAATGTCTGGGCTTACGGCATCATCTCGGTGTCGGTGCGACAAAAACTGCAGCCCCATGTCGATCATCACGGGGGAACAGCATCAGCAATGCGTACGACCGCAACGTTGGTAAATCTTGGTTGCGTAGCGAGCTGAGGAGAATCTGGGGATGAGGATGGGGATGGGGATGGGAATGGGGATGGCTACCTTACCTCGCCTTTGGTAACTCGCCGTGCCATTGCATGGAAACGCCTCTTTTCTCCCCCAGACCTGACTCTCAGCATCATGGCCAAGTGGATCGCCATAGACGCAGCGCCTTGGCAGATTCAGTAACAGACAGTACGGTACCGGCATATGAATCGCTCGACTAAACGCGTTACGTCTCATTCGGGCTTTACCGACGCACTAGAACAACTCAGTCCTCGCTCGCAAGCCCGTCCGCAGCCTGATCTCGCCTACAAACAGCTGTTTACCGCCCGTCACCCGTCAATCCGGGAACAATCCGGAAAACCGCATTGATCAAAACGTCCAGCTGACACGCACGACAAGAAAAATCTTCTCCGGGGCCGCCTGCATCATTTCCCGAACTCCTCGAGACCCACCCCGGAGCCGTGGAGAGGCCGGCCGTTTACTCGGAGCTTCATGCCTGTCGCTGGAGATGCGACGTCCTCCAGCTTCAAAAACGGCCCGTTTGCACCATATTAAAATATCTCATGCCCCTATTTTCACTTCCCCCCGGGCGAATTGACGACCAAAGCACCTTCTTGGCCTCCTCTTTATTGTGGAGGGTCGACTTCCCCACGGCTGCAGAGCTGTCGGCTGCCCAGCGCAACTCCAGAGTGAAGCAATCCGGGATATCTGGGGACTCCTCATTCCCTCCACGTTTACCACACAATGAGATGAATGTGAGTTGTGAAACGCCAGGTGACCGGTGGATGCAGGTGAACGGGCCCTTGTAAGCGGCGGTAATTCGGCGCTGTAGGCGCTCTCGACTGCTCGAGAGAGAGACATCTCCTATATTTCTTCTTTCAACATCCGAGGTTATTCTCCTCGCGTATATCTTCCGGGAGCTTTCACCTCCTGGGTAATTCGGTTCGGTGAGGATTGCCTGCGCGCATGAGCTCCTGTGTCACGCTTTGTTGGGACCTTGAAAGCCAAGAGACAGGTCATGAGGAGCATGACCCAACATGCAATGGGTCTCGCTCAAGAGTTGGACCATCTTGAGGCTCAGTCACCTTTCAATGATGAAAACGAAGTCTTGGGGGCGTCGGCCAAGCCGGCGGTGGAAACATAAAGTCTTTTGTGAATGAGTGGCAAGCTTAGATGGCAACGGGGATCAACAAGAATCCGAAAGGATCGCAGTGCTTTTTTCAGGAATTGGTGTACCATCCCGGTCTTACAGCATACTACGTAGAATGTATTATATTGAATCTTTGCCCCTGAATGCGGCTCTGCGATCGCTCCGTTAGTCTAAATACGCAGTTCCATCAAACTATACATCTTTCATGAACATACATATAACCTCTCCATTTATGACTCAGGATATAGTTCACGCTCTGGCCCAGCAATCGGGACTAGAGTCATGGTTCTGGGCAAATTTATACTCTCCCAGACTTTATGATATGATCTTTTCAACGGTTTTTCCCGATAATTGCCTGCAAGCAAAGGAATAACATCTGATTCTACAGGGTTCATCTGTGCCTCTTGGAGATGCCATGCTTCTTTTCCTTGGGCGGATATTTGAACCTAACGCGTAATCACAATGATAGAAAACTTTTAACAACAAAATTATACTTGTGCTCGGTACATATTCCAGGAGTAGTAGGTAAGGCTGGGTCACGATGGATCTCTGGATCTATGTAGTACGACACTAATGCACCGCGCGTCTGTTGGCGGCTATTGATCAAAAATTTTGATAATTGCAAACGCCCCATTTATGTGAGAAGGGTCTGGAAAGGGGAGCCACGTATTACTTGATGGTATTGTTCTTAAACATGAAAAAGTTGGGCCATTATATCAACGGCAAGAATTAGTTAGCAGTAGTTGCTTGGCCAAAGGACTGCCAAGTTGCTTACGAAATCTTGACAAATAGACTTGAGCTATCCTTTGGACGAATTGAGTTTTCTCGACTTTTTCTTAATTCTCATGCCAATATGACTGCCTACCCACGCGTACTGATGTGGTGTAAGTTGCCATTGACATTCTCATCGGCAATATAGGGTAACTGGTTTTTACGTGAGACCCATTACTAGGTAGGATACAGATCTAAACTCAACTCTCCTGTCAAATAAATTGCATGCCTATTTCTTGAGCATGTTTTTCTCAGCAAAAGTGTAGAGTTAATCTTATGTTTCAATTGACCACATGGAATATCTTTACCTCGTGCATCTTGTATGAACGATTGTCACGCTGATGCTGCACCAACGGCTCTAGACTCAAACCCAGCAAAAACCCCGGCATGGACGGACCAGCCCCTCAAACTTTATCAACCTCAACACTTAACTCCTCAATTGACTAATGCTCGATCAAAAACCCCCAAACCACGACGATCAAGATGATCTTTGACTGTGCCGACTGTGATAAACTCTTTTACGCGGGGAGAATTGCCCGGGACCAACATTGCCAAGCGACGGGACACGCTCCTCCAGAATTCGAGTGCGATACGTGTAACTTCTGCTTTGACGATGAGGAAGACCGATGCGGCCATATGACCCTGGAGTTCCACTGGAGTCCGGAAACCCCTGAATGCAGATTCTGTTACTTCCGGGCAGTGACAGACCCTGAGATCAAGCAGCATGAGATTGAAGACCACTACTACTGTGCCGTCTGTGACCGTTGTTTCCAGAACTCGAACGAAATCCGACAGGTGAGCTGAGCATTGGGGAAGCTGCCAGCTAGGAACTGTTACTAAGAGTCTTAGCACTTGAATTGCAAGCTTCATCGTGCATCTTCGGTGACATGTCCGTTCTGCAGAGTGACTTGCAACGCTGCTAGCGGCCTATCTCATCATCTTGAGCGCGGTTGTTGTCCCCGCGTTCCTCTCAACCGCGAAAAGCTCTACCGGTACATCGAAGCTCGCGACCCTGCCAATGCCATCTCCAACAGAGATATTGAATGGTACGGAGAAAAGACCTCCAGCATCAACCCGAGAGCTGCGTGGAACCCTTGGGCCAAAGCCTTCGAGTGCTATCTGTGCCACAAGCTACACGATACTCTCCATGCATTGAGGCAGCATCTCGAATCACCGCGGCACCAGCAAAGTCTCTACCATTGTTTTAAACCATCTTGCAAAAGAGAGTTCACCACGCTGGCGGGTCTTATTAACCACCTTGAAAGCGAGTCCTGCAGGATTCTGCGCTTCCAGCAGGTGCAGAAGAGTATTACGCATATTGTATCACCTGAACTAATGATATCCTATCCTTGAGAGGAGATTTAAAGGCTGTTTGTTTGCTGGCGTTAGGCTTACTGGGACTATAATGTTTTAACCAGGGCGTGTTAATGGGGTCCGATGCTGACCTGGACCTTTAAGGTGATGTGATTAACATGGAATAAAAATGGGCGAGAGCTGAATCGGAAGCTGAGGATGACTACTCATGATTCTTCAGCTGAGTTCTAATAGCACGATTTGAAAAGCCTCCATCACTTTCTCTCTTCATTTGGTAGTGAAATTCTATCCTCAAGAAATAGGCAATGAGCCGTGCGAGCACATCTATGGACGAACCACTCTTCCACAAAGGCACTTACCTAGATGGAAGGCACGCAAACAGCTGCCTTCTTCCTTCCTTCACGCTTGATCATTAACTGCTTACCACACTCGAATGCCTGAGACATCTACCCTCTCCTCAAACTTGCAGCTCTCGTTGCTTTCTTTCCATCCTCATCTTTCATCTCCCAACCTCAACTTCTACTGCTGGACGAGACTTCATAATCACCCAACCCTAGTCTCAACGATGGTCTTCTTCTGCGGAACTTGCTAGCGACAATTCCCTTCCGGATGGGACGCACGAGAGCAACATTGTCATGCTACAGGGCACTTTGCTCCAGATTACGAATGCGAGCTTTGTGATCGATATTTCCATAACGACAAGAGCCGGAAGCAACACGAGATTCACAACCATCTCTACTGTTCTGATTGCGAGAGGGAGTTTTGTAATTGGAACAACATGCGTCAGGTATGTCGAGGAGGCATCTCGACGTTGCAGAGCTGAAACAGTTAGCACCTCAATTCGAGCCGACACCGATATTCAGGCTATCAAGAAGGAGTTGAGTGCCCTTTCTGCCGAGCAGGTTACCGGACCGCTACCGGCATTGTTCACCACCTTGAACGTGGATGCTGCCCCAACGCCCCCCTCGACCGAGACACCCTGTACCAAGAGATCCGACGTCGGGACCCGGATGGTTTCATCTCAAACAGATTCCTTGAGTGGCATGGCACTGTGTCGTATGAAGCGACGTCTCTTGCCTTTAACACACGTTATGGTCAATACGAATGCTATCTCTGCCACGACCTATTCAGGCATTTGTCGAGCCTAAACCAACACCTAGAGTCACCCAGACACCAGCAAAACCTTTACCATTGCCCCAACAGATCGTGTCTAAGAGAGTTTACGACTTTGGCCGGACTCATCAATCACTTGGAGAGTGAGGCATGTCGCTTCATGCGCTTTGCAGCTGTTCAGAATGGCATTCGGGGTCTTGTTTCTTCGAGTCGCTTGATTGCATTTTGATGAAACGAAGGGATGCCGATGTGGGTGTGTTATGTTTAATGTGACTTCAAAATGACTTGAGGACGCCCTTGGGATAGTTATGATTCTCATCCTAGTAGTGAGGGCACGATGAAGCCAAAGTTGCGAGGGAGCACAACTCGAGCATATGGTTTGAAAGATGGCAAACAAGATTGCCCTGTTCGGCAGACATCCAGTTGCAGCTTGGTATGTCATACGAAGAGTTCTTGGGAAGGACTGGCTTGCCGTATAGTCATGAATAGTTCCGGGTAGAATGGATAGACATGTTTCTGTCCACGTGCATATGTATAGTAGAGAACATCCAAATTCGAACTTATGTCGTTGATAGTTGCCTTCTTGGAAGAAAAATGATTAACTCACCCATGTCTCAACTCACTTTACTCTCTCTTGAACCGCCACGGCACGGACAGCAGGACGGTTAGGAAGATCACCCTACTCCTTAGTGCGTTGTCTAAGGTAGTCAGATCATGGAGATAGTATGGAGATAGTAGACTTGAGAGAAAGATGGTGTTTCCCCAATGCATCAGTCGGTGAAATGGTTGCTTTGTGGCTCAGTTGTTTCAGTTGAAACAAAAATGACTGGAGTGATCTGAATCTGGCGACTAGAGGTGTTGTAACTAAGACATGGACGGTCCCTGACTCAGTCTGTGGCTTATTGGTATGGAGACTCATCCCTAGAACAGGACCGCTAGATGACTCGGAATGTTACTCTGCCAGCTTCTAGACTGTCCTATTGTCATTCCATACGAACAATCCTAAGGAGAGGACAACGAACTCGTAGCCAAGAGCGTACAATGGCCATGTGACATCGCTGTCTCGTATATCGTATGTTTGCCTACCAGAGCTCGACTAGGTGTCTGCTGATCTTGAAATTACAGCCCTTGCAATGTTGCAGCCATGTCTTGTGTGATCTCGGGGGGCGCACGGCAGTGGGTATTAAGGTTTAACGGCGTCCCGCCGGATGGGTAGCCCTAGCCGCAAGCCACTCTCCGGTCTTTAAACGGACAGACGGAGAAGCCGTCGAGATTTATGGCCGTGGTAGATCATATGGCTCAGTTATCAAAGACTTGATTGGTTCAATATCTCTAGCTGTTGTTTTACTGTATATCTAGTCCCTCAGTCTAAGCATACTTGTTGATCATGCTAAGAATAGCCTCGTTGATCTCCTTGGGGTTCGTAGCGCTCAGATAGTGACCACCGCCCTCAACAAAGGTAAGTGTAGCCTCAGGGCTGGAGGTGAAGAGTTTGATATGCTCAGTGGGAACAGTCGTGCCAAACACGGGGTCCGCGGTGCCCTGAATAACAACATTAGCCTAGTGGAGCACAGCTGGGGTTTGGCTACTCACCTGAAGCCAGTAGACGGGGCACTTGACGTCTCTCAAGCGGAGCAGGAGACCGTCACGCTCAAAGAGGTTGACGACGGCGATGCGCAGCTTCTTACGACCCTCGTCACCGCGATACACCTGCTTGAGTGTTTCATCCCAAAAGGCGAGTGTTTCTGGAGACGGGTTGCTTCCGAAGCCAACGGACGAGACGAGACCACGCCAAACGTCGTCGACGACAAAGTCTGGGGTGGGAGTCGGGCTGCTCCAGCTCTCGTAGAAGGGCCCCAGCTGTGTCTTGGGGTCCCAGCAGCCCTTCTCACGGGCCTGAGAGGACTCGTAGTCCATTGACGTGCCCAGAGGAAGCACGCCGAGAATCTGTCAAAACGGGTGGGACGTGTAAGCCCGGGGTTCGTCTCAAATTGGACATGCGGCTACGGAGTGGCACCGGGAATGCCGGCCGCCGATAAACTGCTACGTCGACGGGGGCAAGATAGAGAGAGAGAGAAGCGTACCTTTTCAGGGGCCAGGAGAGCCATGCGGACGACGATCCAGCCGCCAGCGCTGGTTCCCAGGGCAAAAGCCTTGTCGACGCCAAGGGCCTCCATGACCTGCAGGTTCATGATGGCAGAGTCCCAGTAGGTGAAGTGCTCTGACTTTACGCTGGTGGCGCCATGGCCGAGGGGCTCAATGGCAAGCAGATTGACGACGCTGGTCAGCTCGGTTGCTGCGAACTGGGCCTCGAAGAGAGACGAGGTTGTGCACATGGAGTTGACGAGGACGAGCGTAGGCTTGCTAGGGTCGATGCCATTGCCTGAGACACGATAGCCGGCATCGATGCCCCCGAGGTGGGGAACCTTGATTGTAGTTTTAGCAGCCATGTTTTCTTGCGTATGTATGTAATAATCCGTGTGTAGGTGGAAGTGTATCAGATATCAGGTGAGGGCTGAGGAGGGAATATGGATGAGAAAGGAAACTGGCTCGGCCAAGAACACGCTACCTATGTATGCAGACATCCACCATCAAACCGAAAACGGGTATCAACCTGGCGACGATCAGGGGCCGGGAATGTTGTCTACGGTCGGGCATGGTCTGTAAGGGGGAACTGCTCCGGCGAAAGAAGACGGCGCCGTTCCACGCCGACTCATACGGACCGCCTCCGTATCACGCCAACTTTAAAGCGGTAAGACTTGGACCGTTTAAAAACGGGCCGGACCGTTGAGATTAAAGCCCATTCGAGGTTTCGTCTGCGTTGATCTGCTGGGTTGGATTATGTTTGCTCAGGAGGCGGATCATGTAGTCAACGTGGAAGCGCAACTCAACGCGCGATAGCCTCGATTTGTTTCAAACATGATCCCACGTGTTCGTCGAGTCAGTTCATGCTCGCTTCGGCAAATATTCCCCACCAGCCAATCCAGTTCCAATGCAACGCCGGGATTGACGGTAGAGTGCTTACGGCTTTCAGGGGTTTTCAGCACCGGTGCCGTGGTGCAGGTACCGCTGTCATTCGGCCGGGAAAAAGACAGAGAGAAGATAGCTGACAGCCTAGAAACCGGGGGGAAAATTCTTCGGGCGTGTTCCTGAGCTGGACGCTAGATGCTATGACGGCATGGTGTTGAGGCTCTAGTGGCAACAGCAGGTTCTTGGCAAGCATTGATATTCATGTATTTCGGGATCATAGTTGAGTTTTCTGGTAGGACTGATGGGTTTTGAGAGAAAGGGATGAGATATGGGAGCGCAATTGACAAGTGTCAACGGTACAGAGGAGTTGCAACAATCCGCCCTAGTTAGAGATGACTTTCTCTTTCTCTTTCTATTTCTGCTAGCTTGACTCTTGTATCCTGGTCTAACCTAGCTTGGTATACAACTAGACTACTTGTCAGAAGGTCCACTCTGCTCTGGGCATGTTTAATGCTACCGTAACCGAGCCCTTTTAGTCAACCCTCTCATGATGCTCGTGTAGGTACGTATACAATAGTCAGTTTTCTTTCTGCTTTTGGAATGATAGATACTGTAGACAATCAGACCAGGCTCCGCGAGACTTGCCGGTCCCACATAGATGCTGCCCTGTCAAAGTAGATATGTTTCACTCCTCCTATTCAACATGTTTATCTGCTTTCCCTTGCTTCTGTCGTATTGCTTCGTCCCCGGTGATATAGCAGCATGTCGTCTGAGTCTCAGTTACCTGGCCTGCCTGGCTATGACAGGCATGACATCCAACCATGGACCGTTGAAGTAGTCGTCTCAATGACCGTCCTGGCTCTGGCGTCTTGTGGCCTACGACTGTACAGTCGACATCTCAAGGCCCAGAAGCTGTGGTGGGACGACTATTTGATTCTCTTCTCAATGGTACAGTCACTCACTCACTCACTATACTTACAACCCTCAGTGAATGCTTACAAATCCAGGGCTGGAACTTGGTCGTGGTCGGCTTCATCTTCGCCATGCACGCCAACGGCATGGGCCTTCACGCAGACAAAGTGCCAATGAACCAGATTGTCATGATGGCAAAGTGGCTCGTCGTCGCAGAGGTGCTCTACGCGTGGAACCTGGGCTGGACCAAGCTGAGCCTGCTGCTCATGTACTACCGCATCTTCCGCGTGCCCTACTTCAAGAAGATGGCCTGGCTCGTCAGCTCCTTTGTGTTCGCCTGGGTCATCTGCATCACCTTCCTCTTCATCTTCATCTGCGTCCCCGTCGAGAAGCTGTGGTATCCCGACATCCCCGGCCGCTGCATCAACCAGGTCGGCACCTGGATCGCCAACGCCGCCTCCACCATCTTCACCGACGTCGTCATCCTGTGTCTGCCGCTGCCGCCCATCTGGAAGCTTCAGCTCGGCAGGTCTGAGAAGCTGGGTCTCACGGCTGCCTTTGCCATCGGCTTCTTCGTCGTCTTCGCCTCTGCATACCGAACCAGCGTCCTCTTCACGTATAGTGCTGACGATCCGACTTACACACTCGCCCCTACTGTGGGCTGGACGGAGATCGAGATGTCTGCAGGCATCGTCTCGGCAAACCTACCTACCATGCTGCCCGTCCTTAGAATCATCGCCCGCTTCACCGGACTGAGCAGCCTGGCATCCCAGGTCCGCAGCACCGCGAGACCGACCTTTGGCTCCAAGGGCGACCAGTCAGGCAAGGGGCTCAAGACGACCGAGAACACCAAGACAGGGAGGAAGACCAACTCGGGCTCGGGCTCGGGCTCGGTAAGCACGTTCTACAGACTTCCCGACGACAACGACTCGGCTGGTCTGATCAAGGGACCGGTGTTTTCCGAGACGGCGGCGCCGCTGAGGCCTGATATGGAGGGCTATGAGCTTACGACCAAGACCTACAAGTCCAATGCCAGTGATAATGGTAGCAGCGAGGAGATATTGCAAGGTATCAGGGTGCACACAGAGTTTCAGCAGACGACGACACCAAGGTGATGGATGCGTGAGTGGGATGTGGAAATACAGCGGCGTCTTGTTTTGCTTTCTTTCTGTTTATATCGAAATACCCTAGCAAAGATTTATGTGTCACCATCAATTTCAGTCATTCATTCTATCAAGCATCATTGCGTGTGAGCGTTGTCTCACCAAGCCAAGACTTTGACACATGCATATTGAGCCACAGGAACGACTATCACGATCTTAGTAATGGTCGATTAAACCCAGGCACTAAACGTGTGCGGTTCCGCAGTAATCCATCAAATATCTAGGTAAATCCTGGTTGGCATGTTGACTTGAACTAAACAAACCCACCGAGGAACCCACCCGAACGGATATTAGCATTGAGCCAAGTAGTCTGAGTGATAGACTGAGATAGCGAGCTACACTTGGCATCTCGTCCGTGTTCTAATTTGAAAAAGGACCCTGATAAAAAAGTCATGATTTGGTCAAAGCTTTTGGGGCCTTGAATCGCGGAGGCATTCGCTTTTTATTCGAATGAGAAGCTCTTGCTGTTTCGTAGAGTTAAAACGGTGAAAGTGACGTTATGGTGGTCTGATATGAGAGCTTATAGTCAAGTTTAGCTGTGTAAAAGTGCCCTTAGGATTTGCGGTATAAGCCGTTCAACGCACGTATAGTGGCTGATATGAAGGCGTCGTCTTGTCGTGTGATCCAAGTCACTGTTTTGCATTGTCAATGACACCAGTTTTCCACATGACACCTTGCGGCTCTTTGCGAATATGAGACATAGTGTAAGACTCAACAATATTAGACGATGTTGTAAGCCGGCGTTGTTCGGCCCGGGAGGTGTAGGGTAGCCTAATCCAACCTGCACATGAGCAGGCATAGAGGTTAGACAGAGCGAGGATACACTTGACGAGTTACTCTCAAGAGCATGTCTGTCTATGCTATCTTGCTCTATGCATCGCTTATGATGTGTTTTCATTGTGGAATTCTGCGGTGATGATGACAGAGGCCGATTGCACCTACGCATCAATGACGCCATGATCTCAACGTCCCACTGATTCACTCTGTGTCAATTGAGCTTGCTTATGATGGACGTCATTCATCATCGAGAGCTGTTCTGTTGCTTTCTTTTAATACCTGGCCAACTACCTGTGGAACAACTGCAACACCACGTAAACAGCGCGATATCACCATCAACCATGTCCATGTCAGCCATCACCGCCCGCATCGCTCGATCGTCAATGGCCTTGCGCCCAACGATGCCCGCTGTCCAGCGCGGCTTTCGCACAACGACACAGCTTCGAAACAACGAGAAGGAGCCTGTTGGTCCGAAATCTCAGGACAAGCCCATGAGCAAAGGACAAAAGTGAGTTCTATCTACAAGGACCATCAAGTAAACATTCTGACCGTGGAATGCTGCAGCTCGCAAGCCATGATGCTCGGCGGAGTCGGTCTCGCTATCGGCGCGGGCTTCTTCTTCCTCATGTCGCGACCGGACGTAGCAAAGGAGCAGCCTGTTGAGGGCGTCAAGTCCAAGCCATTGAGCCCTAAATGAAGAAAGAGAGAGAGAGAGAGAGGGTGCCTTGATCTGCAGTATTATCCGCAGCCTATCAGCGAGAAGCAAGATCCATGTCCTGGTGGCAGTAAGAGCTAGATTACAGCCTCAATCGAGGCCGCCAAGCGGGACCTTTTATTCGTCTACTCCAAACCATGAGGTGATAAAAGCATGTATGTATGTAGGCTGTGCCGCAGTCGATAGACCGCGTCAGCACACACGACGCTTTTGTCGTATCTCGTACCTGATTCAGCCTTGCCTTGCGTGGATAGGCATATTTCAGCCCTACAACGGATGACTATTCCCAGGACCGGGTATTAAATAGTTATAACTTGTCCAGAGCCAGAGCCAGCGTCGTTTCTCTACCTAGTCTCTAGTCTCTCCACGATCTTCTAGCCCCCGCAATACATCCCCACAGCATGGACGGGGACGGCTTCTCGGTAATCTCACTGACCTCTCTTGGCTCGACCATCTCCCATCGCGTCCTGTCGAGTGCAGAGGAGCTTAATGAGCTCAACAGCACCCTTGAGGAGCCCAACAAACGTCTGTCTACCTTTGCGGACAGGCTTCACCAGCTACACCAGCATGTTGCACAGCTTGAGGCGGCGCTCAACAGCGCGAGCGCCATCTCTCAACAGCTGCAGACGACGCTCAGCCAGACCCTGGGATCGTGCGATGTCATCACTACCGTGTTGAACAAGCAGGTCATGAGGCTTCAAGCTGAGACACTGCCGTTGCTGGACGAGGTGTTTATGGTGGTTTACAATGACGCTGTGATGGCTTTTGCTAGGTTGTTTGGCTTTCTTGTCAAGGTCCTTTCTTTGTGAGTGGCTTGTCTGTTCTGTTCTGCTGTACGACTTCTCATTAACGCCATGGTAGATCTAGTCGAGATGAGCAGGATGAAAGTCTTGAGAGTTCTGCTGGTAAAGAGGTCTTTGCTCATGTTGATAAGGCTTGTCATCAGGCTTCGCAGACCAGAGACGTGCTTCTTAGCGGTGGAGCGCAGAATGAGTCTATCGCGTCGAGCAGCAAAGGACCCCTTCCAAGCGACGATCTTGAACCTCCGCCTTATGAACCTGCGCAGGCTACTCCGCCTCAATCACCCGCCTGTGGTTCATCCAGTGGAGGCTCTGGCTTCGCCAAGGGTCTCTCCTCACTAACACACTCGTTCAAGGCCATGACGGCAGGTCTCTGGCCAAAGCCCGATCCCCTATCGACAGCTCTCTGCCAGGCCGTTCTCCGCGGCGACGTCCAGCAGATGAGCGGATTGCTTAGACAGGGAGCCAACATCAACGGACGCAACGGGGAGGGCAACACGCCGCTGAGCTGCGCTATCCTGGCGAACCAGGGAGAGGCAGTTCGGTTTCTTCTAGGTGCTGGCGCAGATGTGCATTCCAGAGATATGAAGCTGCCGCCGGTGTTTCTGGCTGCGTCGGTCGGAAGCCTTGACGTTGCCAAGCTGCTCATCAACCAGGGCACTTGGAATGCTAACCAGACGAGCTGGTCGGGACAGTCGTACTTTGTCGATGTGTGCAACAGTGAGAATATGGAGGGCATTCAGCTTCTTCTGGAGAATGGCGCCAAGGCTAATACGACAGCTATCTCGGGACGACCTATCATTGCGCAGGCTGTCAAGAAGGGCAACATTGAGCTTGTTCGTTTACTTGTCAAGCACGGCGCGAGCCCCAACTCTGGAGATGTCACGGGTAACTCGCTTCTCGCCATGGCAGCCAGTCAGGATCGCATGGACATGGTGAATCTTCTTCTCGAAAACGGCTCCAACGCAAGCGCCAAGAACTTGAGTGGTTTGTCCGTCATGGCGGACTGCATCGCCAAGAGGAAGCTCGACATGGCGCAGGTGCTTCTCGAGAACGGCGCCAACGCAAACGTCAAAGACCTTGTCGGCCAGCCGATCCTCGTAGTTGCGCTGCGCGACAGCAAGCTCTCGCAAGAGGACAAGGTACGGGCTGTGAAGATGCTCCTCGACCACGGGGCATCGGCCAACGTGTCGGACAGCACATGGGGCGTGGCGGCGATATGCTACGCCCTGGAGACGGGCAGCACGGAGCTGGTGAGCATGCTGCTCAAGGCCGGGGCAAACACCAAGAAGAAGATGAGCAGCGGCGAGACGCAGCTTTTGTACGCCATTGACCACGGGAGAAGCGACCAGGCCAGGATGCTGCTCGAGAATGGCGCGGATGCTAACGCGGCGGACAAGAAGGGGAGGACGCCGCTGATGCAGGCTATTTCGAGGAGGGATGTGCAGCTCATCAAGCTGCTAAAGGCGCATGGTGCGGATGCGAGTGTGGGAGGATGCGTGTCGCCGGCTGAGCTGGCGCAGTCGATGGGTGATCTTGAGATTCTTCAGATATTGGGCTTTGGGGGCTCATCGACTGCTCGAGCACACTCGCCGCCGCCGGGATATAGTGCGGCTACGGGCAAGGTATAAGAGAAAGGATTATGTCGTATTTGTAGTTGATACCCTTTAATAATTAATATTTCATGTTTCCGCTTATAACGCCGCCCTCTATATGTATAATGTCAAGTCTATTGCTGGTTCATAATCTCCTTCAGCCACCACACGTGTATCCGCTCGTCTTTGGTCAGCTCGGGATGGAAGCTTGTTCCTAGCACGTTGCCCTGTCTCACAGCGACGATATCGCCCGAGTCGTCTTTTGTGTTTGCCTGCGACACGCCAGACTTCATCTTATCAACACGACCCGGTAGCTTGGCGAGGACTTGGACCGCCGGCCGGCCATCGTTGGACGCCCCGATTACTTCTTCGACGACGGGCGCGCGGATAAAGACGCCGGGGAAAGGATCGCTGTGGTTGAGGAAGGGCAGGTCAAGACCGGACTCGAAGCTCTCCATCTGGCGACCGAAGTGGTTTCGGTGGACGCGCACGGCGAGACCGCCGATGAGTTCCTGGCCGCCTTTTTTGGTGGCGTTGGCTTCGTCGGAGAGGAGGATGAGGCCTGCGCAAGTTCCCCAGACGGGGCGTTTCTGAACTCTGAGGGTACATATTAGTATATAAAAGGGGGGGCTTCTGAGTGGGATGGGATATTGCTTACTTGACAAAGTCTCTGAGCGGTTCTAGCAGTCCGGATTGCGCGGCTACAAAGGATATGGTGGTGCTCTCGCCGCCGGGGATGATGAGAGCGTCGCACTGGTCGAGCTGCTCCTTGGTGCGGACCTCGATGCAGTGGAACTTGGCTTTGGATATGCCCTCGTTAGAAGAGAGGTACTCTGCGGCTTTGCGGACGAGGTCGATGTGCTCTGAGAAGCCGCCCTGGAGGGCGAGGACGCCGACTGTGATGGTGAACATGGTGTTGTTTTTTGCCGTGTGGTTTTGAAGGGCCAGCGAGTGTGTCTGTCTATAATGTCGAGTCAAGAGGAGCGATAACGGACAACCGCCATTATATCTCGGAGAATCAGCCCGACGGCGAAATCAATTAGTCTAGTCAAAGACGAAGATGGAATTTCCCCAGATTCTGGCGATGATTGAACGAACATTGAACGATATCGGAGTGGCCCAAAGGGGATAGAGGCATGCATTAGCTCGAATGCATGCGCATGCACGACGGGTACGTAGTGTACATAGTTGTAGTTGTAGTGTATAACACACCAAACTCCGGGCCACTCCGGTGCTTCAAGGCCGGGCTTTGAAGGCAAAGGCTCCGGGGTGGCTGCGAATAAGATGTTGGCTAGTTTGAGTCAGGGACCGCTAGAAGCGAATTGGATTTGGAACTAGAAACTTGTGGAGGTGGGCGCTAGAGATTGAGAGATTCATTGATGCAGTTGAGATGGCTTGAATCGTGGCAAAAAAGACAGACAATGGATGATTCCATTCATATTCTATGATGCAGTCTTGTACAATCACGAGCATGAGATCTAATGCACGCAGAAAAACACTGCAGAGTCCATACATATCTCATGCATGCAGCAGCACTCGTTTGGAATCTCCCCTCTACGGTATCGTCAGATATCGACCTTCAACTAAGCCTCATCTTCCCGACAAATGCCGAGTATATCCTGCGGCACTTGTCCTACCCTGTCGGCAGAGGGCGCGCCTCGAGTCGGAGCTCGATGCCGTGGAGAAAGAAGGTGCGTGGCTAATCAATCACACGCATTCATTACTAGAGGTAATGCTGCGTTTCGGAGGTGGCGGACGCTTCTTGTCTGGACCCTTGACTCCGCACGGCGCCGCAAACCGGGGGGCGGAGGCGGATGCGGAGGGCCGGACTGAGAAAGTACCTACAGTACATGCACATGCACATGCACATGCACATGTAGCAGAAAACAAAAGTCTCTCTTCTGGTCAACTTCTTATTCGAGTAAGTCAACGGTCATTGTTTTCCTGTGACTCAGCAGCAGCATACTAGACGTAAACTTAAAGACCAGAGAGACCCCAGACTTGCGCCTCTTGTCTGTCTCCCTCCCTCCCTCCCTCCCTCCTCACATCCTCTTCTTCCCTCAGATCCTCTCTACCACTTCACGTCCTCCACCTTCACCATGACCAACGACAACTCCAACACCTCCACCTCCAACGGCGAGGCCAAGTCCTCCTTCATCGTCAAGGCCGGCCTCGCCCAGATGCTCAAGGGCGGCGTCATCATGGACGTGACCAACGCCGAGCAGGCTCGCATCGCCGAAGAGGCCGGAGCCTGCGCCGTCATGGCCCTCGAGCGCGTCCCCGCCGACATCCGCAAGGACGGCGGCGTCGCTCGCATGTCTGACCCGGCCGTCATCAAGGAGATCCAGGACGCCGTCACCATCCCCGTCATGGCAAAGGCCCGCATCGGCCACTTTGTCGAGTGCCAGATCCTCGAGGCCCTCGGCGTCGACTACATCGACGAGTCCGAGGTGCTCACCCCCGCCGACGACGAGAGCCACGTCGAGAAGAGCCCCTTTGGCGTCCCCTTTGTCTGCGGCTGCCGCAACCTCGGCGAGGCCCTGCGCCGCATCGCGGAGGGCGCCGCCATGATCCGCACAAAGGGCGAGGCCGGCACCGGCGACGTGGTGGAGGCGGTGCGGCACATGAAGACGGTCAACAAGCAGATCGCCCAAGCCAAGGCCGCGCTCGCCGAGGGCGGCATCATCCGCATCCGCGAGCTCGCGCGGCAGCTCGAGGTGGACGCGGAGCTGCTCCGGCAGACGGCGGAGCTGGGCCGCCTGCCCGTCGTCAACTTTGCGGCCGGCGGAGTGGCCACCCCCGCCGACGCCGCCCTCATGATGCAGCTGGGCTGCGACGGAGTCTTTGTCGGCAGCGGCATCTTCAAGTCCGGCGACCCTGCCAAGCGGGCCAAGGCCATCGTCCGCGCGACGACGCACTACAAGGACGCCAAGGTGCTCGCCGAGACCAGCACGGGGCTTGGCGAGGCCATGGTCGGTATCAACTGCGACAGCATGAAGCCTGAGGAGAAGCTTGCTGGTCGGGGGTGGTAAAAAAAGAAAATAGGTCGAGGGAGGGGTTGTTGTTTATTGGCGTTGATATGGGTGGCTGTGATATGAAAAGGGATACTTGGAAAAACTATAAACGCTATGCATTGGAGATTAGCGGGTGTATTTGCACCATAATTGATGACTTTTTTTTAATTACTTGTATTACAGTACTGTCATATTTTGTGATCCTGTGATGACTTCACGAGTTCCACGTGGCAACAAAGAAATCTGCACAATAGCAAAGCATCCGATGACAAGTGCGAAATCTATAAGGGTATACTGGATCTCTAGTCTAGTCTAATCACCTAGGATATTTTCTCGTGCATTCTTCAGCACTTCATACTCCATCCCAGGAAAACACTCAGATACCCAAACACATCCACAACATACAAGAGACGTACAAATACACATGCCATGACTCCCCATCAGAGAACTAGGTACGAGCCCTCTTTCGCTCAGAACCACCCTGCCCGATGAGGTTTCGCTTGCGGTCGTTGCCAGCTTTGTTCTGGTCCTTGCGCTACAACTTCACATCAGCACTATTCACAGCAGATACAGAGCAGTCGCACTTACACGAGTCTCGGAGAATGGGGAGTTGGTGATTCGCGAGGTCCACTGCGCACGAAGAGCCGAGTGGATCAAGACCTTGTTGAACTGGGACACATTTAGCAGATGGCTTCTCAAGGACATGGAGCAGACTCACTCGAAAGGCATTCAGGATGCGGCTCTAGCGCTCTCCGAAAGTCGCAAACTCTTCCCACTGGGTTTCGTTGTTGCTCCACAAGGGAATCAGGTTGGTGCCCTGCTGTGCGAGGATGGCTTGGTCCTGTCATGGTCAGTCAGTGCAGGAAGAGAGATGGGAGTCTAGGACTTACGAGGATCTCAGCGCTGAGAAGCTCAATCTCGATGTCGGACAGAAGGCGATGAACGACATTCTTCCACTGCTCCTCGACAGGCGGCATGCGTGAAGCAGGAGGCGTGATCTCGTCGTCGCAAATCTTGGAAAGGTCGGTTGAGAGGCCGTTGCGGCGTCGATGGAGAAGAACCTCGTCGGTCCATTGCTTGGTGCGCTTCTGACCCATCTTGGCTCGCCATTCACGAGTGCTAGACCAGTCGCAGATGGCCTCGAAGATCTGGCGATGACCCTGAGCCCACTGCACCATGCTCTGCGGAAAGGTCATATCAGTGCTGGGGGAGGTGACGGTAGCCGTGGCGGGAGGACGTGAGAGTGAATGGAAGACGTTGCGCCAGAACTCAGCTGTTTCGTGGCAGCTGATGTGGCCCTGGTACACGAACGTAGCAGGGATGTCCAAATTAGAGATAAGGAACTGCTGAGGCATGCTTTGGGCTTCGGGCTGGCCTTGGAAGCGGTACTTTCTGGGGGGTCGGTCAAAGTCTGAGGCTGCTCCCTGGACGACGGGAAGATGCACGGGGAGCTGAGCCTGCCGGGGGTTGGGCTGGGGCTCTGGAGTTACAGCCAGGCGGACTGGTTCAGGGGCTGGAGTTCTGACCCGGAGGTTCTGGGCAGCTGGAGTAAGGGCAGTAGATGCAGAGACTTGCTGGTCGTCGTTCAGAGCATCGTCGTCAGGCTTGACAAAGTCGCCTAGCTGCATGAAACCACCTGGAAGCTCAAAGGGTGCTGGGGTCTCAGCTGGAGCAGAGACAGCGTTCGTGTCAGCCTCTGGGCTAATAGAACCCTCGAGCACAAAAGGGTCAGTGAAGGAGTCGAATAGGTCAGAGAAACCTTGCGCCTCGAGAATGGCACGCATCTCAAAATGGCTGAAATCCATGTCGGAAATGTCAGAGTTGGGGTCAAGTAGACGATCCATGTACTCTTCCAATGGGTCGTAGTCGAGGAGATCGTATATGTTCGTATAACCAACGGACATGACAGTGTCAAAGATCGCTGTAGACGCTGAGTTGTGAGATGTAAAAGTCAGAGATCGAAACGGCTCCTAGGAGCCCTTCTTATAGTCTGAGAAATCGAGTACGGGACAGTGATGCCTATAGCATATAAAGTGAATTCTCCCAGAAACTTTGTCCTGCAGTTGGCACTTATAGTACCGTTCTCTTGGTAGTGGTGGACAAAGCAATGTTAGTGTCAAAGAACCAATCAGAGGACTCAAAGCAAGACGAAACCCTTTGAAACCTTTTTGTATAGTTTCTCGAGTAGTTGAAAGCTTTCTTGGGATATAAGGTGCATTCACTGCATGTAGGTTGATGCATAGTCTCGCAATTGTAGTGTTGAGAGCTCCCGAGTTTGTAGTCAGATAGGCAGTTTGGTACATCGGCTTTGGGTGTAGTTTTGTTTTCCATCCATCGTCCGGTAAAGTATACAATAATCGGAATCGGGTTGAAGGATAGGCAGCCACTCATTGTAGTTTGGTCGCTACAGAATTCTGATCAATTTTCTTACTTTTACCAACGGCTTCGGATCCTGCATAAGCAAAAGTCTCGCAAACATGTTAGTGATTGCAGTTTTTAGTGTAGGAAGGCATAGAAAGTGTTCACATACTATCGTAGGCCTTCAGCATCGAAAAGGTTGGGATGTGATGTGACAAGCAAAGAGCGAGAGGTTCACTGATGGGTTTAAAAAGAACTCATTTAAGTATGTTGATCGGCTTGGTAGTAGGATTTCCCCCGAGCCGTGAGACATGCTCGAGGTGTTGTTTGTGCCAGTCTATGAAAATAGAATCCTAGTGACACGCTAATTCCGGGCGTGTAATTTAGCGTCTATCTCTCAAGAATCACTGAAGCTTTTCAAAGTATTAGTGAACTGGCTTTCTAAGTCTCTTTGTATAATATCAGCCTTTGAAATAATACTTGTGAATGGAAAGCTGAGTTACGTCCAATATATTTCGTTGATTGTGTAATTCTCTGAATTTAGCAAGGAGCAAACATATCAAGTATATGTACCAAGATGTCTCCGGCCAACAACCAAAACCTTTACGGGTATATGCAGACAGGAGCATACCATGTTTTTGGTAGCAACACCGGTGGAATGGCACCAGGGTAGACCTGTTACTGTCACACAGAATACTAGAATACACGTGGTTGATAAAGAAAATCGCACAAAGAAATGTTTCCTGTTAAGGGACCAAATAAGTGTAGAATCTCCAGGTTTGCTACAAAGGATAACACGCTCCTTGTAAAGTTCTTCCCCAATCACTTTCCTGCTTCAAAAGCCACACCATAATCCTGGCATCCACTAAAAAGCCATTTTTCATCCCTCCTGATAAGTGTGAATAAATTGGCTCCCTCATGGCGAGGCTCGCCGTTAATTTCAACCACAAACGGTGCCCAGACCAAAGCTAGATCACCATGCTTTCGCACCTCGATATCATGGAGCTTTTCTTGAATTCTTATACCGCCTTTTATCATATTTTGTAGTCTGACTATAGACTGCTCCATGGTCATAGGCGTCGGTTCAGCGGGTGGGCGGTATAGCATGACTCCGGCGTCTGGCAGAAACCACTGTTTGAGCTCATCCCAGTCAGGATGAGAAAAGTCGTTCAAAAGTGCGTTGATAGGCTCCATAATGCCTCCTTCTTCTTGGTCGGCATTGTCGCTTTGAATCTCTGTAGACGCAATGCCGGAGACTTTCCAGCTTTCATCCGTAAAAGCCAGACCAAAAACAGCCTTCTTACGGCCGACGATGCTACCATCCCCTGCACGGATGGATATCCCAGTCCACGCAGCGGCTAACTTTTCGTGGACAAAGATCTCTGGAGGTTCGTCTATAGCCCATTTGATTTTGGATCCTTGAATTTTGTGTTTGAAGACCAAGTCTCCAAGAGTTGTCTGCTCTAGGCCACTTGATGTGGACTGAACGACATAGGATGATTCGAGAAGATGGTTGTGTGCGGGCTCAGCAAGAGTATTATCGGAAAGGACACTGAGGAAGTCAGCAATGGTAGACAGTATGTCCGACTTGAGATTTTGAAGACCCGTCATGTCGACTTTTTGAGTCTCGTTCTCGACAACGGAAGTGTTAGTAGGTAGATGGAGGTCGATATAGACTGTCATGATATTGGTAGGTCTCACGGGTTTTAAGCCCAGGGCTTTAGTTAATGATATTCTTGCCTTGGCGGGGTAAATGATGTCACATGGAGTGTCAGCATTTAGATGATCTGGTGTGAGGACTGGAGGCGTCGTCTAAATTGGAACTGCTCGGCTAGTTTCAGTATGATCACTCTTCTTAGTGTGGTGACATGTATAAATAAGCATGTTGATGCCACAAAGCACGGGTTCGCAGTAGTACTTTAGTTTGCCTTGGTCTTGGGAGTCGCCTGCCCGACACTCCTGGAGACATTGATGAACTGAACCTTGGCTCAACTGAAGATTGAGATCCCAGCCTCTACCGGAGATATAATCTATACTGTTTTTATTGGTATTAAATAGTGTAATGAGATAGGTTACAGGGAAGAATAGGCATTCAGGGCTAATTGCCCTCCCAGGTGAGCATATAAAACATTACCCCCCGCAATCTTACCAGTCTTGATAAGATCCATCATGCCCGCCAGACTCTTGCCCTCGTACACAGGATCAGTGATGAAGGCCTCAGTCGCGGCACCAAACTTCATAGCCTCAATGGTAGTTTCGTCAGGGATACCATACACCTTGGCGTTGTAGTTGGGGTCGAGGATGATGTCCTCTTGGGTGATATCCTCCTCCTTGAGACCGATCTTGGCAGCAGTCGACTTTGCAATGCGCAGCACCTGGTCAAATGTCTGCTGCACCTTTCCAGAGGCGTCGATGCCAATGATCTTGCGCTTGGGCGAGCCGTTCTTCTCAGCGAGCTTGAACCCAGCGACCATGCCGGCAAAAGTAGACCCCGTCACGGCGCACACGATGATGGTGTCGAAAAAGACACCAAGCTCCTTCTCCTGCGCCTCAACCTCAAAGGCCCAGCGCGCGAAGCCGAGACCGCCGAGGGGATGATCTGAGGCACCGGCGGGGATGTAGTAGGGCTTGCGGCCGTTGCTCTTGAGTTCTTCTGTGAGATTGGCCAGAGTTGTCTTGTGCTCGATGCCAAACGTCGAAGGATCCAGCCTCACATCACCGCCCATGAGCCGCGAGAGCTGGATGTTGCCGACCTTCTCGTAGCCAGGGTCTTCCCAGTCAACCCAGTGCTCCTGGACGGTTGCGGCCTTGAGACCGAGCTTTGTGGCCACGGCTGTGACAGCGCGGGTGTGGTTGGACTGGACGCCGCCGATTGAGACGAGGGTATCACAACCTTGACCTGTCGCTTCGGCAGCGAGATATCTGGTGTTTTTGTCAATTCCATGGTCTTTCGATTAGAGAGTCAGTTGACTTACTCAAGCTTTCGGACCTTGTTTCCACCGTATGCGAGACCAGAGTTGCAGTCCTCTCGTTTCGCATAGACATTGACCTTGCCGCCGAGAGCAGCGGATATCCGGGGGAGGGGCTGGATGGGAGAAGCGCCAAAGAGGAAGTTCTCTCTGGGAATGCTAGCAAAAGGCTCGGGCAGTGTGACGACAGTCATGATGACGGTTTAAGGGTATCTCTAAAGCAAATTGTTTCTAAGAAAGTTGTATACCGCAAAAAACAAGGGGGATATCCAGCTATTTGAAGACTCCTCCGTTGCCGGCCCTTGATCATGAGAGTATCGCGGGGCGCGATTAGCATGGTCCACTTCGTGGGCCGAGACATAGATCTTGAGCTGCTTGATTGGACAGCAACTTGTAGGGCGTGAGAGACACGAGGGGTAATGGGGAATGTCGTGCAAAAGGGACGAGTCAGTGAGAGATTGTTTAATTCTCGGTCATAGATGTAGCCTCCGAGCCGAAAGAGATAGTGTCTACCACTCTAGGAAGATAGGCTGGGGTTCAGAGCTAGAGTATTGACAGCTGCAGAAAAGAGGTATAATCCTTGGTTATACAGGCCGATTTTAAAGACCGAAAGTTATCACTACAAGTGACAGTGAGACTATGATGTTTTAAACTCCCATCTTTAAGCTACAATGTCTTCCTTAACCCAAATTCCCAAGATATTCCATCAATCTAGATTCCTGAGCCATCGCGGTCTATCAGCATCATATCTTCCCAAGCAAGCAGCGTCAACACACCCAGCCAGACTTCCAAAGTACATCCCCCTCCCCGTAAGACCCGGCCCATAATGTGCATATTTTCCAGAATTGGTCATGATGATCTTTGCCGTTGGAGGAATGACAGGTTCTGTGACCATGCACCAGCACGTATCCGTCAAGATCTGCACTCCAAACCCCTGCAGCTGATCGATAAGGCCCGCCTGTTCAGCTAGCTTGTATATTGAGCGTCCGCAAGTAACTATTATAGCTACACCGGCTGCTTTCTGTCGACCTCGGCAAAGATTGGCCAGCTTCCTGATCTCAGTCAGAGAGAAATGCGGGTTTCCCAACGAGACCAGATCAAGTGGTTGGTTTGCTGGTGCGCTGTTGAGTCTGTCCCAGCATGCAGTCAGGTCTCCTGGGTTTATCTCAACAGAGGTGATTTCAGAAGCCATCACAGCCTCGAGGGTTGTTGCTTCTGGAGTTATGCCAACAATATGAAACATCGGAGCACTCGACACAGTAGCGAAAGCGGCGCCGAACGCTTTCAAGTCGTCTGTTGATAAATCGAATGACTCAAGTCCTGTTACCACAGGAATTCGACTTGTTGACAAGGTTCCCACATAGTAACCCAGTAGAGGCGAGAAGGAGTCGTCAATGTCTGACAAGCCCTTTAGTCCGCTGATATTGATACAGACAGACGCTAGCCTGTTGGCATCAATATGAGGCCCTCCCTCTGGTGCTCTCCCTGTCAAAGCAATCGATATGTCGAGGAAGTCGGGATACTTCATAGTCCTCGCGCCCAAAACGCTATTCGCATACACGACGGCATTCGACTCTGCCCAAGCAACCTGCTCACCCAGCTTGGGGGCAGTCTCTAGCTGATATGGGGCACACGTATAAGTTGGTCGTGCACCCATATCGACATATGCTTTCCCAAGGGCGTCAGCAGCTTCTCCAAATTTTGCGTCGACGCCAAGAGCGCGCCATCTCTTTTGATCAACAGATATGGAGTTGAGTGTTGTTGGGACCCGGACCTGTCCTCCCCAGTCCCGTAGTCTCTCTGCCAAAGCGAGTGTTGCGGGACCGGTATAGACACATCCGTCAACGTGGACTTGTGTGACGTCCATTAGCCGCGTAGCACCTAATAGGTGTGCCATGCGTAGCACGATTCGGACTGCTACGTGTGCAGATTCGCCATAGTCTCCTCTTAGGGGTTCCTGGTCCAGAATGGAGAGCTTGATGCCTTCCAAAGCAGGCGTGTTCTCGAAGATTAGGCCGTCTTGCGAACCAATCGTTGAGTTGGTGTGTTTCTTCGATAGTTCGTTGACAGAAACATAGCCATCATCAACATAAATAGTCTGTCCGTTTAGCTCTAGAATTCGACAAAAGTCTTCCCTCTTCAACACTATGACCGGGATAGACTGGTTAAAGATCTCTTCGCCAATCATGACTCCCAGCGTAATGATGTCTTCTCTTCTCTCAAAGATGATGGCGTTGGGGGCTTTCCCATTGAGTAGGAGCTCTAGCATCACTGCACTACCTGAGCATGAGCCTCGACCTCCTGGAATAGCGAGAATGGTATGCTGAAGATGATGGCCACTCAGCGGATGGTGGCGATCTATAACTTCACTCGTCTGGGGGTCGACGCCTCCCCAGAAGCTAAGTTCAAGATCGCTGGCGAGGAGCTTGCCTGTGGCTTTGCCTTGCACATAGGCTGTGCCAGTGAAAGTAGCTTCGTGAAGAGAGCCCATTTTAATTTGAGTTGGAGGGGAGAAAGTCTAAGATACTTGAAAAATTTCTGTTCGCAGAAACTATATAACAATATCAGTTTCGGCTGTGTTTTCGAAATGGTTATCCTGATTCAACTACTTACAAGCGCCAAAAACGACCTCAGTCCAAATCAAGCCTTCGACAAGGTTTATCAAATAAGCAAACGATAGGATGATCCTTGACAGATGTAGGACTATGAGAAGAATAATTGTCAACCCCACATTGCGCTAATAATTTTCTGTAACTAGCTGTGATCGGAACGTGAGGCCGACATGGCGGGCTCTATCCCGAGGGTCATTAGAATTAGAGACCTCAGATAGCTAATATGGACTAAACAATTTTGGACTTTATAATACATCTAGTATCAAGGGCAGCATAGGAATCAAGGTTAATAAATATCTTGCTGTTGGACATGTAGAAGTTTCATCGAAAGTTTCCATCGTCAACCTTTGATGCGAGTGGATAGTCATAACTAGTTGAATGCATTTTTGGTTTTACTTATGACTAGACTTACTATAAACGGAGGAGGGTTGTGCGAGGTCAAAAACATGCCTGAAGGCATTGATAAGATTTCCAGAAGGCTACTAATATCTCATATACATCGTCTTCAATAGTTGTTGTATAATTGAAGATTTCTAGTTTAGGCACCTATATACCCGCAGTGCTTCATGAGGGTCAATACATAGATTGAGGTAAAAACTATCACCCCGAGTCAGATAGAATCCCGGAACTGTTACAAATCTTGAATATGGGGTAAAAGGATCTATGGATGAAGCATGAATTATTGCAGGCTATATCTCTATTATTTCACCGACTAGTTATTCGTAGTAAACCACAGAACGCTTTCTCTTATAGTATATTAGCTCCTCCATAGAAAGACTTATATTTTCTTGTCACTTAGTACCACTGCGCAATATAGACAACACCTGATTTACCTTTGAGAGCTCCTAGCTTAACCATGAGCTGCAACAGGAATACAGGTGTCATCTATTCATCATCCGGTTCGCTATGCTTGGCCTGCCATAAGTCATTTACAGTATTAGCTAGGTGCAGACGACAAATGCAGCCGCGTGCTCGCCAGACCAGGTTATATATACCATTTTGGGGGGGCAAACAACGAAACAGTTCATTTCTCTGCATCTCTCTACTCCGATGCGGGCTCCCTGCCAGCCTCGTTTTGCTGAGGTGGTTTACCTAGGAAACGGTTTGACGGCCCAGGCTGTTGCTTTCTCCCTTTTTTGGCGTCAGTCGGTGCCGCAGGAGGCAGAAATGGCACGTTGGGGAGTATAGAAAGAACGATGTCGAAGAAACCCATTATTTTGACCTTGCTCTGATAAAGCTCCGGCTATGTTGTTTGATCCTTTATGTTTATTCCGTTGTGATGCTGAGAAAACTCGGTCTTGTGGTAGGAAAGTGGCATGTTTTTCTTTACCGAGGCGGGTTTACACCCACGTCCTTATCAACATGCTCTATCAAGGTAAGACGGGCCGCCCCGACATCGGCGATTAGGCCACTTGCGTCATCCCGCGTTTCTCCACACAAGATCCAAACAAGCTCAATTGTCCCGAGCTCTAACAATTCGTCCCCAGCCATCAAACTTAAGCTTCACGATACTCACTTACGATGCGTGTCGCAACACTTGCCAATGCCCTAGCCTCGGCCTCTTTGGCACTCGCCTTCGACTGGCAGCAGGTCCTGGGAGGCGCTGACCGAGCCTCCCTTCCAAGCGAGTCCAAGGACTCCGACGCGCCCTCGTACCGATCAGAGCTCCTGAGCTTGCACAAGTCCCTCGTCGAGACTTCTTCGGTTTCCGGAACCGAGCACGATGTCGGGAAATGGCTTGAGTCTTATCTAGCTGGCAAGGGCTACACCACTGCGCGTCAAAAGGTCGACCCCTTCGACAACACGCCAGACGGAAAGCCTCGGTTTAACGTGCTGGCATGGCGACCCGATGGGAAAAAAGCTTTCGACCCCAAGGTCGCTGTGAGCAGCCATATCGACGTTGTCCCGCCGCATATTCCATATGGAATTGACGATGGCGAGATCACAAAGGATACAATGATCACTGGACGAGGAAGCGTAGACGCCAAGGGCAGTGTCGCAGCTCAGATCACCGCTGTAGAGCACCTCGTCGAGCACGGCAAAGTCGACCCCCACAAGCTTCTTCTCCTATTTGTCGTCGGCGAGGAGGTCAAGGGCGACGGCATGCGCCGCTTTAGCGACTCTCTTGAGCAAAAGGAGCTTCCTTACGATCTTGACGCCGTTATTTTTGGAGAGCCGACTGAGCTCAAGCTCGCCTGTGGACACAAGGGCATGTTGAGCTGCGACGTTACCACAAAGGGCTTCCCCGGCCACAGCGGTTACCCGTGGCTCGGCAAGTCAGCCAACGAGATCATGATCAGAGCTCTGGCCAAGCTTCTTGACACGGACCTCGGCAGCAGTGACCTGTTTGGCAATGCCACTCTCAATATCGGTCTGTACCATGGTGGAGTGGCAGCTAATGTCATTCCTGAAGAGGCAAAGGTTGGGCTTTCTGTACGCGTTGCTAGCGGGAAGCAGGAGGATGGGCACATTGCCGTCCGAAACAAGATCCAGGCTGCTTTTGACGAGGTTGACAAGGAGGCCTTTGACATGTTTTGCAGCCACGGCTACGGGCCTGTAGAAGCTAACTGCGATGTTGACGGTAAGTTAGTCGAAAGCTTTGTGGGGAGAAAGCTGCTAACGTGAACAGGCTTTGACAAAATCACCGTCAACTACGGAACTGACATTCCCAATCTCAAGGGTGACCAGACTAGGTACCTGTACGGCCCAGGAAATATTCTGGTGGCACATGGCGCGCGGGAAAACTTGACCGTGGCTGATCTTGAGGCGGCTGTCGAGGGATACCAAAAGCTGATTCTTCATGCGTTGAAGCAGTAGGCGGCCCGACCTAAATAGGATCCCTAACTTCTGTTGCTCTAGTCTAATATTGGATGTACTAATTTTCCCTCCCGCTAAAAAGACACATTATATCGTAAATCGAGCGCTGAGCTCAGGCACCAATAACCCTCGCCCATCGCTCCGGTAGGATCTTGCTGAAGTCAAACTTGCCGTCGGGCCCTTTCTCGATGGCGCCCTTCTCGGTGACCACAGCGTCGATGAGCTCTGCCGGTGTAACATCGAAAGCAGGGTTCCAGACGTTGATCCGTTGGTCGGCGGTGGCAACTCGGACCTTGGTGTTTTCGTCCACGGTACCATCAGACTTGATCACAGCCCCTGTGACCTGAGTGAGCTCCTCCTTCTTCCTCTCCTCGATCTTGATGCCATCGCCGGTTTCGGTCTCCAAGTCGATACTGGTTGTGGGCGCAGCAACAATGAACTTGATACCGTGGTGTTTGGCCAGAACAGCGAGTTGGTAGGTGCCAATCTTGTTGGCGGTATCACCATTGCGGACAACACGGTCAGCGCCCACAATGACGGCGGCAATGTTCTTCTCTTGTTTTCGGTTGCGGAAGAGCGAGGCAGCCATCGAATCCGTGATCAGTGTGCTGGGAATGCCCTCAAAGACCAGCTCGAATGCTGTAAGTCGACTTCCCTGGTTGTAGGGTCTGGTCTCTGTGCAGAAGGCGTGTTGGAGAAGGTCCTTGGACTGAAGTGTCCTGATTATACCCAGTGCGGTGCCATGGCCAGATGTAGCAAGCGATCCAGTGTTGCAATGGGTGAGGACAGAGATCTTTTTGTCGGAAGAGGCGCCGGCTTGTGATCGCAACCATTCAGCGCCAAAGTCGCCAATAGAGAGGTTTGTCTGCAGGTCCTTCTCGAAAATCCTCTCGGCCTCTTCAATAAACGCAGTGGTGACCTCGTCCTTTGTGGCAGTGCTGCCAACCTTTCGTATCGTGGCCTTGAGCTGGTTGATGGCGTTGGTCAGGTCGACAGCCGTAGGTCGGCTTTCCTTGAGGTAGTCGAGAGCTTCCTCGATCTGAGAGATGGTCTCCTCAGCGTTGGATGCGGTGATACTGCCATTTTGGATCTCTACAGCCAATCCGAGGGCTGCTACAATAGCAATGGCTGGGGCACCGCGCACTCGCATAGTCGCGATGCTCTCAAAGGCCTCTGTTCTGTTTGAGACTTCATCGTAGTAGAATTCGTGAGGAAGACGCAGCTGGTCGAGGACCTGGAGCTGGCCACGAGTGTACTTGACAGCCTGGAGAGTAGACATTTTGAGTCTCTGGTGATGCTGAAGCAGACAAGATGAGATTCGCTACTGGTATCAATCTCGACTCGCCTCTGAAAATGTTGCCCCTCCATAATTCTGCCGCCACCCCGCGGTCAAAACAAAAATAGCGTCATTTCAAACAGCCAATCAATAACTACACGTGCCTCACCGCCCTGGGACCGGACAAATACCGCTTCCGGCGCATCGGAGGATGAGCTAAGGGAGGTACCTCTACGTCAACAGGGGTAGATCGCTGTGGAGAGCTGGTTCGGGACAGCTTTAGCGGTTCGACACCATCACCAAATATTGTACTTGGACAAACAGCAATGACAAGAGTGCATTCGAGCTGTTTGCCATGGAACAGCCATTCTCGACGTCAAAAGTGACTGGTAAGAACCGATCCTCTCGGATAATTCATTCTCTGATATCTCAGACCACTCGCTAACACGACACCTTGTCGCAAGTCGAGTACTTCGATCCTCACGATGTCTACAAGCTCCTCGCCCCTGGGCTAATCCCTCGTTTGCCTCTACGTAACCTCAACTGGCAGTCGCATGCTGGTCCTCTACGATCGATCGATACGCTTCACGTTGACCTTATCCAAGGGGGTGTTGATCCTGGGTCAGCTACATCTGCTCATACCCTTCGACGATCAGGGAGCACGATCGATGATGGCTTTCAAACACAGAACTTCGGCGGCCACGCAGCCACGGGCGAACAGGCAGACACTCAGTCTCTATCTTCAAGACCAATTGGTAGTCAGCGACGACATCAAATTCCCGGCCTGCGACGGACACCCTACCTCAAGGTGCTGCTAGTGAGATGCGATGATAACGATGCATATAAAACCTCTGTTCGATCGGAAATTAGAGAATGGATCAAGACACATATCCCGTCCTCGGGCAATCCCAAAAGAAACAGCAAACAAGAGAAGCACGATGCGTTCGATTACATGATTCTACACGTAGTCATTCCCAACACGGTAGCCTCGACGCAACCAAGAACAAGTGCTCGCTCAGAAGGTGCTTCAGAAAAGTCGTCTTCACGATGGCGAACTGGCTCGACGCCCCTTTTTGAGAAGCTTCGTACAGACTTCTCTGGCATTGGAAAGACAGCGCCCGATCGAGTTGCGCAAATCAGGATCGGAATCAACGACCTTCCCTATGACCAGCTACCGAGGGTTGTTCCCGCCGTACCCACAGGATATTCCGAAGATGAACACGATGCTGAGAATGCCTGGAGGGAGCTCATCTCAAAATTTAAGAGTCTCATTCTTACTTCGTTCGACCTGCGCGTAACCCAATACGAAGAGGACATCAAAGAAAAGGACGGGCAAAGAAGTCTACCAGGATGGAATTTTTGCACCTTTTTTATTCTCAAGGAAGGTCTAGCAAGAGGTTTCGAGAGTGTTGGGCTTGTAGAAGATGCCTTGGTTGGATACGATGAGCTTAGCGTTGGACTCGACTCTGTCATCAACGAGCAAGCTAGTCAAGGATCACCGACCAGGCACGGAGGCACCATGCTCAATTATACCGAGGAGCTCAAGAAGATTGTCGATGCCGCTCTCGCCAAAACTCCAGGTGGAGATACTGAAGATGAGGAAGCCGTCGATCTTCAATCAAACGAGCCGATCAAAGAACAGTTCGACGAGATACCCATCAGCGCCACCAAGAAAGCCTACAGAGACAAAATTCTTGCCAACGATGTATCTGTATTTGATTTCCGATGCTACATCTTCGCGCGGCAAATGGCACTGCTCCTAAGACTTGGAAATGCATGGTCATCACGAGATGATTTACTCGCCAAGCTCAAGGAGCAACAGGACTCTGTGTTGCACGGAGTTGCTCCTCTGGCGCCTCCACCAAAACACACCGAGGAAGTAGAAAACTTGGCCAGCTTGGGTGAGATTTGCCGCAGGACTTTACACTTCATTCCGGCAGTATCACAGATTATGCGACGCGACATCCTAGCTGCCGTAGCATCAGATAAGTCTGATGAGGATGATTCTGCTATAGATCCAAACTTGTCCGAGATCATGGATAATCTGGTTGCTTCATTCGCGTTCTCTGTTGCTCAGCAAATTCTAGCCCAAACAGCATCAAAAGCACTCCCTATCCCTCCGTCGACGCTTGCTCCTCCTCAGAGCCAGGAGCAAAAGTCCTCTATTCCTGAGCCAAAGACGATGATGCATCCTGCTCGGACTTCGTCTCTTCATGTCCAGACAGGCCTCGCGCCGGGAACTCGACCCCCGCCAAGCCCTGGTGTGTTTCCAGGTCCTGGTATGCCAAAGATCAGCGATGACCAGGAAGCTCAATTTCACAAAACAGGTCTCGAGGATTTGGCTGCTAGACGCGCCGAGCTCTATATGCTGTCTCGAAGCATCCTTGATGGCTTGGGTAAGAAGCGTGGTTGGAGCGATGGCTGGAAAGAGGCGCCTATTATTGCTGAAGCTGAGGCGGATTTTGAAGAAATCAGTCTCGACAACCGGCCTCAATCCTCAAACGCTGTTACCTCAGATGATATCTCGCCCCTGGATGCTGGCATCAACAACAATCTGCTTCAAACTGCAATCGACAACGCGGACAACTTCTACCGTCTTTATGAGATACTCACGGACAAGGCGCTTCGACACTACACAGTAGCAAACCATGATCATGCAGTACAGGCCAGCATGGCAGATCTTGCTGTACTCAACTTCTTCCTCAAAGAGTACGGTGCTGCTGCATCCTACTTTTATCGGGCTACGCCTTTCTTTGGCGAAAGTGGATGGACCTCGCTCGAGTTATCCATGCTTGTCATGTACTTGCACTGTCTACGTGAGATGAAGTCGAAAGACGACTACGTGCGCGTCGCTCTCAAGCTACTTACCAAGTCTTGCGCCGCTGAGAAGGAGAGACTAGAGCAGCGTTCGAAAAGGGTTTCAAGAATCGGTAAACCTGAACCTGCAGATGCGATGTCGATGAAAGGAGTGGTTGGTAATCTGTTTGACCTCGCTTCTTCGTTGTCTTCACAAGTCAAGGTGCATCTGTCCAACTTTTTCACAAATATCGAGCTGGCAGGGGCTCCTGAGTATTATGACAACGAGGATAAATGCTCTCTGACCATCAACCTTTGGAGTCTGTTGCCAGACGAGATTAAGCTTGATGGTGTAGAAGTGCGAGTATCAGCATCTGAGAATGGGCCCACCAAGGAATTGCATTTTTCGAAAAAGGAAGATGTTGTGTTACAACCTGGCCAGAACAGCGTTAAAGTCGAGTGCACGGTAAGTCCTTCGTCCTGCTACTCAGGATCATGCTAACAGTTCCAGTCTGTTGTGCCCGGAAAATACAAGATCGACCATCTTGGACTCTTTTCAAGCAATCTCTTCCTTCATTTTGATCGCGATGTCAACCAGCCAGCTCCGCAGACGACCGATATGTTTAAATATCCCGATGTTGTCATTTTCCACCGCTCTGGTGCACTTGATGTCCGGCTCACGGCTACAAAACACACCGCTTTGGACAAGAACAATACTCTAGACCTGATCTTCAACCCAGGGTGGAATTCTTTGAAGAGTTGCGAAATCAGGATAAAGCCAACAACAGGCGGTCTTCGGTTGCTGACTCTTGAAGCCAAAATTGTCGACTCATCTGTGGAATTTGCCAAGAAGCCTGAGTCAGGCGGCGTCCTTCACTTCAACGAGATCGCCGCTGAAACCTCGCTCACCATGCGGTTTCCCTACTCGGTTGAGCAGGACATGGCCGATGTGTCTGCCAAGGTAGACGTGGCATACACACTGGAGTCGGGACAGAAATATCACTTTGCCAAGTCAATTGTAATTCCCATTTCACTGGCTTTGGGAGTCAATGTGCAAGATGTCTTCAAACATCAAGCCCTCTACTCCAGGTTCAATGTTTCTACGGCGAGCCACAGTCCGCTACGGCTGTACAAGAGCGAGCTGATACCGTCAGACCTATTCGAGTCTGAATTTGGAGTCCCCCCTGCCGATACAACCATGGTGTTTTCGAAACAGCCAGCGACACTTCTCTACCGCGTCAAGAGAAAGACAAACGTCAGATCCAGCAAACGAGTGGCGAGGACTATGTATCTGAAGCTCTACTACAATGTTCTCCAAACCGAGATTGAGGAGGCGATTGTGGCGTCTATACTCGATTATCTTGATAATCCTGCTCTAGACGTATTCTCGAGGCTTCTTTCGGCTCTGATTGTCAAGGAGATAAAGGCTCTGCAGACAATTGACCTCGAACGGGCTGCGTTATTAGGAGCCGTTCCCACCGCATTCTTGGCCGACGTACCATGGGAGAAATACTTGGCTGGCATTGGACGAGTCCCTAACACAAAAGAGGACGCAGCTGAAGTGATTTCTACTGCCATCAAGAAATGGCAATCCTCGAATCCTCAAGTTCACATCTCAGCGACACAACCTGATGACCCCTGCACTCTTCTGATACCAGTGGAAATCCCTTCCCTGACTATCCTCCACACAGCCGATATACAGCTTCGAACGCCAGTGGCAGACTTGCTCGACCAAAAGCCCGGCGCAGTCCCTACCGTATCCGTCAACCAGATGCTACCAGCCACACTTCACCTTAAGTGGACACAGATCTGGGACACTGAAATGCATCACAAGAAGGATATAGAGTACAGCTACGAAGTAACTGCCCCGGGCGACACGTGGCTCTTGGGAGGACGCCGCAAAGGGCATTTCGTCATTCCTGGCTCAAAGCACGAGCCGCTCTCGTCGTCGTCCGACACCGAGGCCGAGATCCCGCTCATCATGATCCCGCTGCGCGAGGGCTGGCTGCCGTATCCGACCATTGAGATCCGTGAGGTCAAGGACGGAGTTGAGAACCAAGCGCAGACGTGCGAGTTGGACTTTAGGAATTTGGGTGAATCAGTGCGAGCTGTGAGTGAGAGGAAGGGCGTGACGGTGAGCTTGGATGCGAGTGGCCCGGGAGGAGGGCCGTTGGTGTTGGAGAGCGAGGGCCCGACGAAGGAGAGGGGAAGAATAGTTGCTTAGACCATGAGGTTGTAGATGTATGATAGTGCACTAGAATAATGGAACTTATTTCGGATGTAGCCAGCAGCCCTCGGCTTTCTAGAGGCAGGTCAAATATTGCAATCTACGGTAATCTTGTTCAACTCCAGAGACGGTAGTAGAAGATTGGAAGATGAAAGGCGTTCTTGTGGGAATAATAAGTGTTTACCCATTGAGCAACAAACAAGGTTGCGAACGACATGGAGTAACATATTGCTCTATCTTATCTCCCTATCCATCCAAGCTGTAAGAGCTTGACCCAACTTGCAATGCTGGATTCTCCTGAGGGAGGAGCGCATACCAAAAAGAGAAAGTAGACGGACGGGACGGGTAGGGCTGACCAACCAGCCCCATTTCCCCAGATGTGGCGCAGTCGCTGGCAAAACCATCAGGTAAAAAGACACGATACTGTCGTATATAAAAAAGGACTCAACTGTCTGTGACAGCTGGGGAATTTGATGCCCCGTACTGGAATCGAACCAGATCTGATCTAGGGCTCAGAAGGTATGATCAGCAGGCGCCAGGGTCTGTTATTGTGGTTAGACCTGAACATCTTCGGAAGAACGAGTGGCTGCAATATATCGAGACGCTCAAACTACGCAATCAGATCGACCGGGTGGTGGTAGACAAGGCACATCTTATAATGTAGGGAGATGATAAGTTTCGGCGAAGTCTTAGACGCATTAGGGAAGAGAGTCGAAAGATATTGCCACGTCGTATATTCCTTCCAGCAACTCTATCGCCAATCATGGAGACCAAGTTCTTCAACAAGCTAAGCATTCGACGGGATAGGGTCAAGATGATACGAGGGTCTAGGTAACTGGTTACCCGAAGGGTAACCAGTTAAAACTATAGATAGCGTAGGCACACCTGGTTATTTATATTTATTAGGAGTTGTTAATCTCATTCCTGGTTAGTATGCGTTGACTGACCTTGTTTTCGATCAGTAAAGATGGAAAATACTGGTTGTAGCTGATGTTGAACCGAATTGAATGTGTTGATTGAATTGTCTGTCTAGTCTCTCTTAGGTGGTTACCCCTCTTTTGTATGACGAATTGCACTAAACCATTTTAAGAGGTTTTCTAATTATATGACCTTCTTAGGCATATTCTAAGCCTTATAT